>OW121742.1:13056474-13076474 GCA_933228675.1 Stomorhina lunata
TGACCAACAATAAAAACTGGCGTAACAACTTTTTTTCCAATTTGGTCCACGTTTTGAATTTGCTGCACCCTCATAGATATATGAGATATGTTTCTAAATTTAACATAACTTGATGGTGGGTATATAAGATTTAGCACAGCCGAATATAACACTCTTACTTGTTTATATTAAATTATGGACTAGAATTTTCAGGTTTAAATTAGAAGCTTGATTTTGATTAAAGACCTGTAGTTGGCTCATTTAATATTAAAATATTGATTTATTTCTCGTTATTTGCAAAATTATCGACTTTTTGGTATGTCATTCCATTGAAGATGTTTCAAAAGGTGTTCCAAAAAAATCGGACATGTTCTGAAACACCTTTATTGTGGTCTTCAATTCCTTTTCTATAAGAATTTATTACTTTTCCATAGTAGGCTCCGCTCGAAACAGTTGCTCTACTTCTTTGCCTTACCAATATTTCTTGGACCTTTTGTTCTTTTTATGCAATATTTCTATGCGTTACAAACATCAGCACAAACCTAATAAACCCTTTCCATCTATGGTGGTGAAGGGGTATAAATATCTGAAATAAATATAAAAGCTAAATTGATAAAAAAATAAATATATATTGCACTATGGAAAATTGACGTACAAAATAGTAAAAGCAAATTTCATAAGGAAAACACTCTTTATTGCCTCACGAAGTCAATCCCAACTGAAACAGAGGCCTTATGTAAATCGGAAAATGTTGTTACCATCACCAGAATACAAGGTCAGTTTAATAAGTCCCAGTCATTTTAAATACTGATAGAAATGATAATACCGCCCCTGTCAGTATACATTAACTGCCAGCAGTTAATAGAATATTACCTCGCTGCCACATTTGCTCCACTCCAACATACATTTGTTTGCAATAACTTTTCCCATCACTTTAGTAACTTTTTCAAATTTAGCTACTTTTAAACCTCCTATATCTGTCCCCATTATATCGAGGTAATAAATTTAACTTGATTCAAAAATTTGTCGACATATCAAGTCAAGTTTTTGAAGAAGCTACAAATCTTCTTGTATAAAATTGCAGAAAAATTTTATTTTGCTAAAAGAAGTACAGTCAAACTTCTCAAATTTGAACTTTTATTACTTGAATTTTCCATAAGATGAAGCAACTCCCGTTACAACAGCATCTAGAATAGTAATCCCATTAGACTTTACTTCTATAATTTAAACTTCTATAACATGAATATCTCCATAAGTTGTAAAAAAATAAGAGTCCAAAGTTTCTGTAACTTAATTTTTTTTTTTTTTTGAAATTTTCACTCTTTTGCTGACAAAAATTATAAATTAGTCGCTAATTGTAAATTAAGATTGTTTTGATAGGAAAAAGTAAGAAACTCCGTTTCTTCCGTAGTGTTAAGTCACTACCTGTCGATTACGAAAGTAACATAAGGTAAAATTTTTAAAGAATGGACGATAAAGTTAGATATACAATTTTCTGTTACTAGAAGAAAGATAATACTCTTTGCTATTAATTGTCCGGCGCACCCAAAAGGTATTCAAAGTAAGTTGAAGTCTATTGAACTGTTTTTATACCCTTCACCAATAGGTGAAAAGGTATTATAAGTTTGTGATTCCGTTTGTAATTTTTTTATTAGTGATCGTAGACCCCATAAATATATACCGATCGACTCAGAATCGAGAGGAGATTTTAGGAAATGTTCCCGCAATGAACACTGTTAAATTTCATTAAAATCGATTTATAAACATCGAAAATATCAAAAAAATACCAAAAATTAGACGAAAATTTTAAAATTTTTGATTGAAACACACTTTTAAATAACAAGAGAAAAAGATACTCCTGGTATACATGTGATGATATATTATATATCAGATTGTAGGAAATGGTTTCCTAATGCACTCTGTATCAAATCAATATCAAATATCAAAATAGGGTCATAAACAACTGAGATATCGCCAAAACACTAAATTTGATGTATCGCAAATTGCCCAAAGTACGCATTAGATAATGTTTGTTGAAAAAATGAAATACAGGAATAGGAAACACCATCCTCCTTTAGCACATACATAAATTTTATATCAGAGTTTAGGAAATTCCCCCGCCAAGCACGTTAATAAATTTTATCAAAAGCGGTCCAAAAACAACTGAAATATCGCCAAAACACTACTTGTGAGGTACAGCAAATTTCCCAAAGAACGTGTCTAAGAAATTTTGTTGACATTTATCAAATTATAGGTAATCTTCCTAGAAAGTACAAAAATGCAGCTAAGTACATGATATCTGTTCAAAACCTACATATGTATGTATGTATGTGTCTCACATATCAACGAAAATTTAAATTTTTTAATTGCAATTGGCAGAAATCCTTTCACATTTGACAATTGCTTCCGTATAACTTCGCCCGAGGCAATCTCTTAGTAGCTAATAAATGACAAATTATAATAGATGCGATAATGACATTTAGTATAAAGACGTTGTACAATATCGTTGTTCAGGGCGATAGCGCCTAAAATAAACTTTCTAGAGTGATAACATTTGACAAAATTATTTCTGATCTCTTGAAAAGTTCGGTATTGAAAATGGTCTAGCTCGGTTCACATTTAGTGAAATCTCCCATATAACCCCAACCGGGAATAACTTTAATGCTGATAAATTAAATCACATTATAACTGCACAAAGAACTAGAGTAAAACTTTCCACACATCCATCGGACAGATCTTGATGAAGTATTCATCTTTATTAGTTAACTAATTAAAGCTATATATTTCACATATGTATCTTAAACTAAGAGTGTATACCCTATACTTCTAAGGCTTGTATACATTGACAATCATTGTTAAAGCTTTGACCAAAATCAGTCCGAGTTTTACATAACTAAACAATAACTTTTAATAGTTGGATAATTCGTACGAATTAAAGTACACAACCCTCACTGGGCACTGTGTTTTTGGGTTGCATGCCAGAATACTTAATCTTCATCAAATCGATGTGGTCTTGCAAATCTAAGGGCATTCTTTTCGGAATGGTTTATCTGGTCAAAAACTATATAATTATCAATATATTCTTACGATTTTGTACTTCAGTTTTGGAACACCATTGGCGAAGGGTATCCAAGATTCGGCAAAGCTGAATATACCATTTTTACTTGTTTTTTGCAAACATGACATGAAAATTACAACCTCCTGAACATGGTATAATTCGGTGCTTGAAAGTTTATTAAAGAATTTTAAAAGAAGCTATAGTTCGTATTAAAAAGAATTGTTAACGAGATATTAAAGTACTAGAAGGCATTCACCATGTATCAATATATCAATATACACATGCATATATCAATATATAGTAAATACAAAAAATAAAAATGAATTGCTTTTATAAAAATAATAAAACCGATTTTAGTAGTTCATTGACATCAGACATATGTGGCGTATGATTGTTATACGTATTACGATTATTAATCATACGTACCCCTACATCCCAGTAAAAATAAAGGAATGAAGACAAGTTATTTTTTGGCAGAAATAACTAATAAGTTATGCATAAATGATTTAAAAGTTATGGTTTTATTAGTAATAAAGCTTAAACAATCGACAACATAACAGGGCTTCATTAAATAATAAAATATTTTTTCCCGAATACCACCAACCTTTAAATATATTGACCATAATATTTTGAAAACAGAACAATAGACATTATATTGTAAATTTTTATTTAACAAAAAATAATAATCACTTTTATATTTAATTTTTTACTAGAGTGAACAAAAAAAAAAAACTTCAAGTCAATTTCCCATGTGACAGTTCTCATGTTAAATAATTCGTTGTGAAAAAAAAAACTTAAATTAAAAATAACAATGACTGGCCACTATGTAAAAGAGTCGGGTTATTATAATATGAACTGATGTCAGACAAAGTGGACGAGGAGGTCGTATAAATTTAATACAATATTTATGCAGATGAGAATAAAAGTAAATAAAGCTATTGAAACACGAAAATAACTAAATAAATTGTAGAGGTAATAGGAAAAATAAATTACCTTAACTAAAAACACGTCAGCTTAAAAAAAAACAAAGTAATTTAAATGAGTAAAATACTCGAAAGGGGAAAGAGTGGAGTGAAAGCAAAGGCCTTAGGGCAATAGTTAATGACAAAACAAAAGAAAAAATCAATAAAAATAATTACATTTAAAATAAAGAAACAAAGGAATTAAGTGAAATTGGAAATTAAATGAAGAAACAAGTAAAACAAAAACAATATATTTAAATTGAAGAATAAAAAGTTGAAAACAAAGTCTAATGAAATATAATTTTATTTATAATCAAGCAAAAGAAATCGATCATATTAAGGAACAAAATAAAAAAGTATATTTAACAAATTCTAGATATTGAAATAAACCTTATCGTTAACGTCAACATCATCATCATCATCATTTTGTTAATGATTAACATCATTTAAAAAGTTTGTTACAGCCATTATTGTATTTTCCCTCTTTCCTGTTTCATGGCTATAAGTTAATGGATATTAACATTAACATCAATATCTTTTTTAATGTTTGTTGAAAACACACAATAACAACAACAAAAAGAAAAATGAAATTTTGAAACAAAATATTATTAATGTGTTTCCAAATATTTATATAACATTTTTTTTCTGAAAACATTATTCTATAAAAAAAAGAGTCGTGTTTGACTTAGAAGTGAAAGTGTTTGTATAGAAAAACATTTTTTTTTTCAAAATGAAATTATAAATACATTAATTTATATTTCAAGGTATTAAATAATGTTTATATTAATATTGGAAAATTTGGAAAAAAAACCTTGCCTCTCCAGTAACAAAATAAATAACAAGTAAAAAAGCCAAAAAACCCATGAAGGAAGTCAGATAAAATCCATAAAAATACTTCAACCCTCAAACCTTAAGAAAAAGAAAGAAAAACATAAAATATTAAATTTAAAGCTATACAAAAAAGATTGTTTAAAAAAATTTGTGAAAAATCTGAAAGAAATATATAATCATCATTATGTTAATAAATTCAAAGAAAATATAATTTATTGTCTAATATTGCTAACGTTATTTCAAACAAAAAAAACATAATAAAATAAAAAATTCAAGGTTATTTCTTAATGAATAACAACAGCCACAAAGTGAATAAAGTATCTCGGTAAGTGAATTTTTTCATATCTAATTTTTCCCATAGACATATTGTATACATTTTGTTATTTAACTTTAAGCTTTATTTGTATCAGTAAACGAACTAGAGATTTATTGGTAATTTTGTACAAATTTATTCATAAGAATTTTCGTTAAATTTGATAGCAGGTGTATCGCATTGTTTGAATAAAGTCAATAATTTATTCCATATTTATGCTACTAATTGATAATTAGAATGGAAATTATGTTTCAAAATAAGAATAGGCAAAATATTTCAAATCCATTTAGAAAAAGGAAATTCACTCTTGCGTATAATTATTGAAATCATAATCATACGCTTAGTCGGCCAAGGTCAACTCAAATTGTACTTCAATGCGTATGATTATTAATTTATCAATTATACGCCACAATAGTATAGGGTTACAAAACAGTGAAGGGCACGAAAACATATGCAAATTTGCAATTTCACTGAAAGCATCAAAAAAAATTTTAAAATCTTCATAGTGTGTAAAAAACATAAATTTTGACGAAATTTTTCTTATGAAAAATTCTTTGAAAAAATTTTTGATGAAATTTTTCTTTTAGAAAAATTTCGATGAAATTTTTCTTTTAGAAAAATTTTTTTCTTTTAGAAAATTTTTCTTAGAGAAAAATGTTGGTGAAATTTTTCTTAGTGAAAAATATTGAAAAAATTTTTCTATAACAAAAATTTTATTAAAATTATTCTTATAGAAAAATTTTAATAACATTTTTCTTATAGAAAAATGTTAATAAAATTTTTCTTATAGAAAAATTTTAGTAAAATTTTTCTTATAGAAAAACTTTAATAAAATTTTTCTTAAAGCAAAGTTTTGTTGAAATTTTTCTTTTACAAAAATTTTGATGAAATTTTTCGTATAAAAAAATTAAAAAAATTTTTCTTATAAAAAAATTTTGATGAACTTTTTCATAATGAAAAATATTGATGAAATTTTTCGTACAGAAACATTTTGATAAAATTTTTCTTATAGAAAAATTTGATGAAATTTTTCTTATAGAAAAATTTGATGAAATTTTTCTTATAGAAAAATTTTGATAAAATTTTTCTTATAGACAAATTTTGATGAAATTTTTTTTACAAAAAAAATTTTATGAAATTTTTGCATGGAAAAAATTAAATGAATTTTTTCTTAAAGGAAAGTTTTGATGAAATTTTTTTATCGAAAAATTTTTATAAATTTTTTTATAGAAAAATTAAGATGAACATTTTTTTAAGACAAATTTAGATTAAATTTTTCTTACTGAAATATTTTGATGAAATTTCTCTTGAAGAAATATTTGAATGAAATTTTTCTTATAGAAGAATCTTGATGAAATGTTTCTTACAGAAAAATTTTAATGAAATTTTTCTTATAGAAAATTGTTGATGAAATTTTTCTTATAGAAAAACTTTAATGAAATTTTTCTTATGTAAAAATGTTAAAGAAATTTTTCTGATAGAAAAATTTAAATGAATTTTTCTCATTAAAAAATTTTGAAGAAATTTTTCTTATATAAAATTTTTTCATATAAAAATATGTTAACATTTTTTGGTAGAAAAATGTCGATAAAAGTTTTCTTCAAGATCAATTTTAATGAAATTTTTCGAATGGAAAAATATTGATAAAAATTTTTTTATAGAAAAATTTTGATGGAATTTTTCTTCAATTTTTGACGACATTTTTCTTAAAGGAAATTTTGATAAAATTTTTCCTAAAGGACACTCTTAAAGAAGAATTTTGATGAATTGTTTCTTACAGAAAAATTGTAATGAAATTTTTCTTATAGAAAAATTTTAATAAAATTTTTCTTATATACAAATTTTGATGTAGATTTTCTTATAGAAAAATTTTGTTGAAATTTTTCTTTTACAAAAATTTTGATGACATTTTTCGTATAAAAAAATTTAAAAAAATTTTTCTTATAGAAAAATTTTGATGAACTTTTTCATAATGAAAAATATTGATGAAATTTTTTTTTTTATGAAATTTTTTAAAGAAAACTTTTGATGAAATTTTTCTTATAGAAAAATTTTTATAAAATTTGCTAGTAAAAAAATTTTGATAAAATTTTTTCTTAAATTTTTCGTAAAGAAAAGTTTGATGAAATTTTTCGTAAAGAAAAGTTTGATGAAATTTTTCGTATACAAGACATGCAATTTTTTGAAAAGAAAAATGTAAAAAACTTTTTTTACTTCTTATAAAATTTTACGTATAGAAAAATGTTGATAAAATTTGTCTTAAAGAAAAAATTTTAAAAAATTTTAAAGAACTAATTTGATAAAATTTTTCTTATAGAAAAATTTCGGTGAAATTTTTCTTGTAGTATAACGTTTTTTTACAGAAAAATTTTTCTTAAAATAAATTTTTGAAGAATGTTTTCTTATAGAAAAATTTAAAACAATAATTTTAGAAAAAAATTTTGAGATAATTTTTTTTATAGAAAAATTTTGATAAAAAAAAAAAAATTGATGAGATAAGATTTCTGATAGAAAAATGTTGACGATTTTTTTTTTGAATAAAATTTTGATGAAAGTTTTCTGATAGAAAATTTTTGTGTAGAAATTTTTAATGATATTTTTTGTAGAGAAAAATTTTGATGAAATTTTTTTTTATAGAAAAATTTTGATGAAATTTTTCTTATAGAAAAATTCTAATAAATTTTTTTTTATAGAAAATTTTGATGAGTTATTTCTTATGAAAAAATGTTGATGAAATTTTCGTTTAGAAAAATTTTGAAGAAATTTATCGCAAGAATAGGTTTTGATGAAGTTTTGCTAGAAAGATTTTGATAAATTTTCATCCAGAAAAATGTTGTTAAAATTGTTTTTATAGAAAATTTTTTAATAATATTTTACTTACAAAAAATTTTAAAAATCCGCCTTCGAATACTAGTACTAGATTTGTGAAATTGTGTTGATGTATACTTGTCTTCGGGAATCTTAAAAAGAAAATTTTGATGAAATATTTCCTATAGAAATTATAAAAATGATAGAAAGATTAAATTTTTCCTAGAGAAAAATTTTAATCATTCATATACTTAGTTTGTTAAAATTTAAATCAATATTGAACTATTTTGTATAATTTAAAAAAAAAAACTTAACATTTGAAAAATTTCACAAAACACATTTTTTATTTTCCAATATTGAGCATTTTTATTTTGTTTTGATCAAAGTTTATTATATAACATGTTAATATATATATGAGTCTGCAAAAATAATCAAGTGTTGGCCATTCAAAATTCGCATGTAAATTATATATTTTAAGATAATTAATATTAAAATATAAAAATGTAAAGGCTTTTTCATGTACCGGCGACATTTAACCTCCTATTAAATGCAGTCAGTTTTTATGCTTTTAAATTCTACTTAAATACTCGCACAGAAATTAAAATGAAAAATATGTACGAACAAAGTAATAATAAGCAGATGACTACAAAAAAATTATAAAAAATTAAAAAATAGCAGAAATATGTCATGTGATAATGTCATGCATGTGTCATATTAACATTTAATAAAACATACACGTATTTGAATTTAAGCAAAAGAGTGACATAATAACGAAAAGTTTCTGCAAAAAAATTCTTATTTCTCTTCCATAAGTTTTAAAAAAATGGAAAATATCTAGTAGTTTTTAAGATTTAAAGAGTTTTTTTATGCAAAGGATAAGCATAAGTAAACATTTTTATGAGCGAAAATGTAAATATGAAAAAAGGGTGTTAAATTTTAATATGGCCAATTTTAAGAAAACTATTAGTTTAATGCGTAGGTATGTGTTGACATATTTGCACATGCACTCACACACTCATAATTTTCAGTTATGGTAAAAGCAGGAAAATATTTTATTTCTGTCAACACATGAAGCTTTTACTTGCACTGAAGACTCTTACAAATTTTTATTTTCAAATACTGAAAGTTTTTTCAGTACAAAGACAAGGATATAAGAGGAATATCCGTCGACTATGTAAATTTTTGTTAGAGTTTAAAAATAACATATGACTTAAGTGCTTAAAAACGGACATTCATAATCATATTCTACTGTCCACAGCACAAAAATCCACAAATACTTATACAATTTATACTCTACAATAATATATCCCTTTCATCCAAAATAAATGAAATTATAGTGGTGTTGAAATTTTTCTTAAAGAAAAATTCTGATAAAATTTTTCTTATAGAAAAATTCGGATGAAATATTTCTTATGGAAAAATTTTTTTGAAATTTTTCTTATAGAAAAATTTTCAAGAAATTTTTCTTATAGAAAAATTTTCAAGAAATTTTTCTTATAGAAAAATTTTCAAGAAATTTTTCTTATAGAAAAATTTTGATGAAATTTTTCTTATAGAAAAATTTTGATGAAATTTTTCTTATAGAAAAATTTTGATGAAATTTTTCTTACAGCAAAATTTTGATGAAATTTTTCTTATAGAAAAATTTTGATGAAATTTTTCTTATAGAAAAATTTTGATGAAATTTTTCTAATACAAAAGTTTTGATGAAATTTTTCTTATAGAAAAATTTTGATGAAATTTTTCTTATATAAAAATTTCGCTGAAATTTTTCTTACAGAAAAATTTTGATGAAATCTTATAGAAACATTTTGATGAAATTTTTCTATAAGAAAAATTTTGATGAAATTTTTCTTATCGAGAAATTTTGATGAAATTTTTCTTATAGAAAAATTTTGATGAAATTTTTCTTATAGAAAAATGTTGATGAAATTTTTCTGATAGAAAAATTTTGATGAAATTTTTCTTATAGAAAAATTTTGATGAAATTTTTCTGATAGAAAAATTTTGATAAAATTTTTCTTATAGAAAAATTTTGATGAAATTTTTCTTATAGAAAAATTTTAATGAAATTTTTCGTATAGAAAAATGTTGATAAAATATTTTTTATAGAAAAATTTTGATGAAATTGTTCTTATAGAAAAATTTTGATGAAATTTTTCTTATAGAAAAATTTTGATAAAATGTTGCTTATAGAAAAATTTTTATGAAATTTTTTTTTTGTAGAAAAATTTTGATGAAATTTTTTTTTATAGAAAAATTTTGATAAAATTTTTCTTATAGAAAAATTTTGATAAAATTATTCTTACGCAAAAATTTTGATGAAATTTTTCTTATAAAAAATTTTGATGAAATGTTTTCTATAGAAAACTTTTGGTGAATTTTTTTTTGTAGTAAAATTTTGATGAATTATTTGAAGAATTTTCTTAAAGAAAAAAAATTTCACGAAATTTTTTTATTAATGTTTTAATATGGAGTGTATCATATGGTCCAGCTTGACCGACTAGAATATGTTTTGCTTGTTTTTTACTTATTTTGAGACGCATGCATATGTTTGTCTATACTTATGCTCGTGTATGTAGTCAAATACTTATACATTTAAGGACACTAAGCAAAAAAATAAATAATTGTTTATGCAACAAGGATAATATTTTTATTGTTCTTCTTCAGCTGATTTCTTGTCATCATCATCATCTGCTTTCTCTGGTTCCTTGTCATGTCGTCATCATTATTAGCAGCAGTCCCACTTATACCATAACAGACATCACTATCACCATTATAGTAAATGTGTAGACGTTATTGTTACTCCGCCAGGGCTACACGGTGGGTGTAAAGGAAATGCATTTGAGTTATTTTTTTCAGCAAAAATCTTAGTCAAGTTGTAGGTACAATCATTTGAATATAAAGGGATGGTAGTTCCAGACACCATTAAAAATCTGTTTTAAATAAAAATTATAGATTTAACAAATTAACATAGTTTCAGTTTTTGCACTATAAAATCTATCATATAAAGATATTGCACTCCATACATTTTTTTTTTTTTGGCAAAAATGAAATTAATTTGGAAAAAGAACAATAAAAAACACATAAACGCACCAATAAACATTCATTTTATAAGAACATCTGTGTGACTTAGCTTTCTCTCACTGGATAATAGTCTCCATTAGTTCTTTCCGAATTAGAGTAAATGCGGTATACTTGATTTTTTAAGGGACTTTTCAAAACGACCATACGACAAAAAATGGTATGAATGTGTAATATCTTTATATTATAAAATCTTTGGTAGCAGTTTTTGCAAAAGCTGATTTTAAATTATTAACTATGTCTAAAAAATGCATTTACATTTTTTTGCTGTTTCTAGCCCATTGTATAACGTTTTATTTGTCTTTCTTTAACAAAATAGAAACACAAAAGAAAGTTAAAAACTGTATACGTTTTTTATTCTCTGCATAATTTGTATATATTTTGTATGAGTTGCAGTCATATACGGGGGGACATATGGGAAGTAACAATTAATTACAACCCAGTTAACAAATTTTTATATAAGAAAAATTTCATCAGAATTTTTCTATAAGCAAAATTTCATCAAAATTTTTATATAAGAAAAATTTCATCGAAATTTTTCTATTAGAAAAATTTTTTCAAATTTTTTCTATAAGAAAAATTTCATCAAAATTTTTCTATTAGAAAAATTCCACCAAAATGTTTCTATAGAAAAATTTAATGAACTAATTTACATAAAAAAAATTGCCAAAATGTTTCTATAAAAAAAATTTCATTAAAATTTTTTTGAAAAAAAAATTCCTCAAAATTTTTCTATAAAAATTTTTTTCAAAATTTTTCTATAAGAAAAATTTCAACAAAATTTTTTTATAAGAAAAATTTCATCAAAAATATTCTATAAGAAAAATTTTATCAAAATTTCACATTTTTTAAAAAAATAAATTTCATCAAAATTTTTCTATAAGAAAAATTTCATCAAAATTTTTCTATAAGAAAAATTTCATAAAAATTTTTCTATAAGAAAAATTTCATCAAAATTTTTCTATAAGAAAAATTTCATCAAAATTTTTCTATAAAAAAAATTTCATCAAAATTTTTCTATAAGAAAAATTTCATCAAAATTTTTCTATAAGAAAAATTTCATCAAAATTTTTCTATAAGAAAAATTTCATCAAAGTTTTTCTATTAGAAAAAATTTCATCAAAATTTTTCTATAAGAAAAATTTCTTCAAAATTTTTCTATAAGAAAAATTTCATCAAAAATATTCTATAAGAAAAATTTTATCAAAATTTTAAATTTTTAAAAAAAATTTATTCATTTATTTCATCAAAATTTTTCTATAAGAAAAATTTCATCGTTATTTTTCTATTGGAAAAATTCCACCAAAATGTTTCTATAGAAAAATTTAATCAAATTATTTATATAAAAAAAAATACCAAAACGTTTCTACAAAAAAATTTCATCAACATTTTTTTGGAAAAAAAAAATAATTCATCAAAATTTTTCTATAAAAAAATTTTCTTCAAAATTTTTCTAAAATAAAATTTTTTCAAAATTTTTCTATAAGAAAAATTTCATCAAAATTTTTCTTTAAGAAAAATTTCATCAAAAATATTCTATAAAAAAAAAATTTATCAAAATTTAAAAAAAAATAAATTTCATCAAAAGTTTTCTGTAAGAGAAATTTCTTCAAATCTTTTATAAAAAAAATTTTATCAAAAATTTTCTATAAAAAAAACTTTCATCAAAAATTTTTTATAAAAAAAAATTCATCAAAAATTTTTTTATAAAAAAAATTTCACCAAAAATTTTTTATAAGAAAAATTTCATCAAAATTTTTCTATAAAAAAAATTTCATCAAAATTATTCTATAGGCAAAATTTTGTCAACATTTTTCTATAAGAAAAATTTCATCAAAATTTTTCTATAAGAAAAAATTCATCAAAGTTTTTCTATTAGAAAAAATGTTATCAAAATTTTTCTATAAGAAAAATTTTATCAAAACTTTTGCATAAGAAAAATTTTATCAACATTTTTCTATAAGAAAAATTTTATCAAAATTTTTCTATAAGAAAAATTTTATTAAAATTTTTCTATAAGAAAAATTTCTTAAAAATTTTTCTATGAGAAAAATTTCATGAAAATTATTCTATAGGAAAAATTTCATGAAAATTTTTCTATAAGAAAAATTTCATCAAAATTTTTCTATAAGAAAAATTTCATCAAAATTTTTCTATAAGAAAAATTTCATCAAAATTTTTCTGTAAGAAAAATTTCATCAAAATTTTTCTGTAAGAAATATTTAATAAAAATTTTATGAAATTTTTTCTATAAAAAAATTTCGTAATAATTTTTCTTAGAGAAAAATTTCATCAAAAGTTTTTTACAATAAAAATTTTTTCAAAATTTTTCTTTAAGAAAGTTTTTTATGAAGAAATTGTTATCAAAATTTTCCTGTTTGAATCCAATATTTTTCTCTTGTGTTTGCTGGGTAATTGAATTTTACCAGTTTTGGCTGTATACTTATGTGTTTGCTTTTGTTTCTATCATTTGCTCTGTGTGAGTTAAGTGAAGCAGTAAATATTTTATTTAATGTTAAAATGTCAAGGATTTGTTTTGTCACACTCTTCCCTACATTTGCCATAGTTCTTTCTTTGCTGATCATTTGTTGGTTCCTCAAAACACTCTACATTTGGCATACTAAATTGTGAACAGGGTTTACTTTTCTATTATTTCTTTATGGCACTTAAGTTTAAAAATATTTGCATGTTTGCCTGTCATTCTCTTTATCTGTATATACTTCCGTCCTCTTCTGGCTCCTTCTGTTTATCTATAAGCTAGTCTGTCTGTCTGTTTGTTAGTCAGTCTTTCATTTTATTTATTAAAAAGCAAATAAATTTAATGTTAGTCACGTAACAGTTATCAAAATGGTTGACACTGAGAACAGTGTTGTCAACTTAATGCAACAGCAGAAGTAACCTCGCAAAAAATGTTGTTATTTAAAAGTGATTTGCAAGGACTTTTAAGTGCACGCTTCGTGTTATTTGTCAAATGTAAATAAATAAAATTGTATATTTGTACGTACAAGGTTAGATTGCAATTTTTAATTCAATTTTAAAATCACACAATGTAATTTGTTGCTGTTTGCTCTTTTTTTTTGGAGGTTGAAACAATGAAAAGTTTATTTAATATTTATAAGATCGATAAAAGAAATTAAAGTAAAAGGTTAAGCCAATGTGGAAAAGCAAAGAAAAATTTCAATTTTTCACAAAAAAAAAAAAATATATCAGTTTGTTTTTTGAAAAATTTCATCAAAATTTTTCAATAAGAAAAATTTCACCAAAATTTTTCTATAAGTAAAATTTCATTAAAACTTTTCTATAAGAAAAATTTTATAAAAATTTTTTCATTAAAATTTTTCTGTAGGAAAATTTTCATCAAAATTTTTCTTTAAGAAAATTTCATTAAAATTTTTCTATAAGAAAAATTTCATCAACATTTTTCTATAAGAATAATTACATCAAAATTTTTCTTTAAAAAAAATTTTATCAAAATTTTTCTATAAGAAAAATTTCATCAAAATTTTTCTATAACAAAAATTTCCTCAAAAGTTTTCTATAAGAAAAGTTTCCTCAAAACTTTTCTATAAGAAAAATTTCCTCAAAATTTTTCTGTAATAAAATTTTTCCTATAGGAAGAATTTAATCAACATTTTTCTGCAATTTCATTAAAGTTTTTGTTTTAGGAAAAATTTCATCAAAATTTTTTTGCTAAGCAAAATTTTGTTAAAATTTTTCTGTAAGCAAAATTTTTTAAAAAATTCTCTATAATCAACAAAATTTTTCTAAAAGAATAATTTTATCAAAATTTTTCCATACGAAAAATTTTATCAAAATTTTTTCTATAAGAAAAATTTCATCAAAATTTTTTCTATAAGAAAAATATCATCACAATTTGCCTATAAAATTTTATCAACATTTTTCTATAAAAAACATTTTATCAAATTTTTTTTTTAATTTTATTGAAATTTGTCTAGAATAAACATTACATCAACATTTTCTATAGGAAAAATTTCATCAAAATTTTTCTATAAGAAAAATTTCTACAAAATTTTTTTGCAAGAAAAATTTCTCTAAAATTTTTTTATAAGAAAAACTTCATTAAAATTTCCTTATAAGCATAATTTCGTCAAAATTTTTCTGTGAGAAATATTTCATCAACATTTTTCAATAAGAAAAGTTTCATCAAAATTTTGATCAAAATATTTGTTTAAGAAAAATTTCAAAATAATTTTTCTGTCAAAAAATAACATCGAAATTTTTCTATAAGAAAAATTTCATCAAAATTTGTCTACATTAAAAATTTCGTGAAAATTTTTCTATAAAAAAATTTCATCAAAATTTTTCTATAAGAAAAATCTCGTCAAAATTCCATAGGATGAATTTCATCAAATATTTTCTGCAAGAAAAATTTCTTTAAACCTTTTCTGTAAGAAAAATTTCATCAATATTTTTTTATAAAAAAAATTTCAACAAAATTTTTTTATATGAAATATTTCATTAAAATTTTTCTATAGGAAAAATTTCATCTAAATTTTTTTATAAGAAAAATTTCATCAAAATTTTTCTATTAAAAAAAATTCTCCAAAACTTTTCTATAAGAAAAATTGCATGAAAATTTTATCAACATTTTTTTTATGGGAAAGGTTTTATCAAAATTTTTCTCTAAGAAAAATTTCTTAAAAATTTTTTAATAGAAAAATTTCATCAAAATTTTTCTGTCTGAAAAATTTCATCAAAATTTTCTCATATGATAAATTTCGTTAAAATTTTTTTTATAAAAAAAATTTCATCATAAAAATTTTTGTAAACGAAAAATTTCATCAAAATTTTTTTTGAAAAAAATATTTCATCAAAATTTTTCTGAAGGAAAATTTCATCAAAATTTTTCTAAGATAAAAATTTAATCAAAAGTTTTCTATAAGAAAAATTTCATCAACTTTTTTCCATAAAAATAATTTAATTAAAATATTTCTATAACAAACATTTCATCAACGATTTATCTACACAGAATAATTTATTGAAATTTGTTAAACGTGGAAAAATTTTAAAATTCTTTAGAGTTAAATAAAATGTAATATTAATTCTTTAAAATTATACAAATCTCTAAGTCTAATTTTTTTCTGGAAGTGCTTGACTATTTTTGCAATTCATTTTAGCCTAGAATTTTACTAGTGGCTATGACTGGTCGACTGTGTCATTTTTATTAACTAACATTTTAATTTTTATACAATTTTCCTTTATTTTTGCTATTTTATTTTGTTTCTCATAAACATTAAGTGCCAACTGGTTGCTCTAATAAAGACCAACATTTGTAGGTTGTCATATTGTTCTGTTTGTCCTCTTCATGTCCTGTTGGCTAAAATGAACACAAACAAAAAAAATGTCCAGTCATTTCCACCACAACCATTGGTTTGATAGAAAAAGGCCAAAAGTTGTCAAAAGTATTTTAAATGTCTACTTTAACAAAGTTTCGTTATGGTATGATGACTTTTTTTGGTTTTTTATTTAATGGTAGTCGGGCCATTTGAAGTTAAATTATATTTTATTTTTTCGTTATATTGTAACATAATTATAATGGACTGAAGTTTATTTTAAATTATGATAAGGATTTCAAGTCGAAATTAGAATGACCAGATAAAAGAAGAGACAAATGTTTATTTTATTTTTTGATTTATTGTTAGTAAAGTTTAATTTTTTTTAAAGATATATAGGTTTTGAAATATTGTTCTTTTTTGGAATTTTTATTATGGAGCTTCCTTTTATTTTAGGTAATTAAATCTTAGACAAATGATTTCCTACCGAAATCAAATTAACATCAACTATTTGTAAGAAAATAGCTAAACTACGTATACAATTTTTTTACAAAGAATATATAGAATTAAGTAGCAAAATATTTGGTATAAATTTAAGAATTCAAAATTATTTTAGTATTAAAATAAACAGTTTTTTTTTATAAAACCAAAAAACAAAATCTGTCGAGACAACCTCAGAAGAAATATTCTAGACAGATTGAAAACAACTCATTATTATATCTAATTTGTAAGACAAAATAAACAAGAATTATAATGTCTTTACAAAATATCAACAGAAAACAAGGATTATCTCTTTACTTTTATTATTTCTTTTTTAGTGTTATCTCGTACTAATGAAATTTTACCTTAATTCTACGATCAGCCAGTCAGCCTGTTTGTCTGTCTGTCTAAAAATCTGTCAGTCATAAAAAGTTGTTGTATAAGAAAAAAAAATTTTTCTATAAGAAAAATTTTATCTAAATTTGTCTTTAAAAAAATTTCACAAAAATTTTTCTATAAGAAAAATTTTATTAATATTTTTCAATAAGAAAAATTTTATAAAAATTTTTCTATAAGAAAAATTTGAAAAAAAAATTTTCTATAAGAAAAATTTGATAAAAATTTTTCTAAAAGAAAAATTTCATAAAAATTTTTCTATAATAAAAATTTCATAAAAATTTTTCTATAAGAAAAATTTCATAAAAATTTTTCTATAAGAAAAATTTCATAAAAATTTTTCTATAAGATAAATTTCATAAAAATTTTTCTATATGAAAAAATTTCATAAAAATTTTTCTATAAGAAAAATTTCATAAAAATTTTTCTATAAGAAAAATTTCATAAAAATTTTTATATAAGAAAAATTTTATAAAAATTTTTCTGTAAGAAAAGAAAAGTTTCATAACAATTTTTCTATAGGAAAAATTTCATCAAAATTTTTCTATAAGAAAAATTTCATCAAAACTTTTCTATAAGAAAAATTTCATCAAAATTTTTCTATAAGAAAAATTTCATAAAAATTTTTCTATAAGAAAAATTTCATAAAAATTTTTTTATATAAAAAAATTTCATAAAAATTTTTCTATAAGAAAAATTTCATAAAAATTTTTCTATAAGAAAAATTTCATAAAAATTTCATAAAAATTTTTCTATAAGAAAAATTTCATAAAAATTTTTATATAAGAAAAATTTCAAAAAAATTTTATAAAAATTTTTCTATAAGAAAAATTTCATAAAAATTTTTATATAAGAAAAATTTCGTAAAAATTTTTCTATAAGAAAAATTTTATAAAAATTTTTCTATAAGAAAAATTTCATAAAAATTTTTTTATATGAAAAAATTTCATAAAAATTTTTCTATAAGAAAAATTTCACAAAAATTTTTCTATAAGAAAAATTTCATAAAAATTTCGTAAAAATTTTTCTATAAGAAAAATTTCATAAAAATTTTTCTATAAGAAAAATTTCAAAAAAAAATTTCAAGAAGAAAAATTTCATAAAAATTTTTCTATAAGAAAAATTTCATAAAAATTTTTATATAAGAAAAATTTCGTAAAAATTTTTCTATAAGAAAAGTTTCATCAAAATTTTTCTTTAAAAAAAATTTCATCAAAATTTTTCTAAAAGAAAAGTTTCATAACAATTTTTCTATAGGAAAAATTTCATAAAAATTTTTCTATAAGAAAAATTTCATAAAAATTTTCCTATAAGAAAAATTTCATCAAAATTTTTCTATAAGAAAAATTTCATAAAAATTTTTCTATATGAAAAATTTCATTAAAATTTTTGTATGAGACAAATTTCTTTAAAATTTTTATATAAGAAAAGTTTCATAAAAATTTTTCTTTAAGAGAAATTTCATCATATTTTTCTTTAAGAAAAATTTCATAAAAACTTTTCTATAACAATAATTTAATTAAAATTTTCTTAAGAAAAATTTTATCAAAATTCTTCTATAACAAAAATTTTATCAAAATTTTTCTATAACAAAAATTTCATAAAAATTTTTCTATAACAAAAATTTCATAAAAATTTTTCTACAAGAAAAATGTTAGAAAAATTCTATAAGAAAAATTTCATCAAATTTTTTCTATAAGAAAAATTTTATCAACATTTTTCTATAAGAAAAATTTAATCACAATTTTTCTGTATGAACAATTTCATCAACATTTTTTTATAAGAAAAATATTATCAATATTTTTCTGGGAGAAAAATTTCAATAACATTTTTCTAGTGAAAAATTTCAATAACATTTTTCTAAAGAAAAATTTCATAAAAATTTTTCTAGAAGAAAATTTTCTTTAAAATTTTTCTATAAGAAAAATTTAATAAAAATTTTCCTATAAAAAAATTTTATAAAAATTTTTCTATATCAAAAATTTCATAAAAATTTTTCTCTAAGAAAAAGTTCGTAAAAATGTTTCTATAATATTTTTCTTTAACAAAAATTTCATAAAAATTTTTAAATAAGAAAAGTTTCGTCAAAAATGTCATAAACAATTTTCTATGAGGAAAATTTCGTCGAATTTTTTCTATAAGCAAAATATTATATTTTTTAAAAAGAAAAATTTTATCTGAAGTGTATTCTTGTGGAAGCAAAGAATATTTTTTTATGTAAAATTTTGTTAAAAATTTTCTATAAGTAAAAGTTCTTAACAATTTTCTATAAATAAAAAATTGCTTAAAAATATTCTATGAGAAAAATTTTTGTAAAGTTTTTTTTAATAAAAATTTCATCAACATTTTTTTATAAGAATAATTTCAACAACATCTCTCTATAAAAATAACTTAAACAACATTTTTCTATTATAAATTTTAGTAAAATTTTTGTATGAGAAACATTTTTTTAAGAAGAATTTCATCAAAATTTTTTTATTTGAAAAATTAAAAAAAAAAATTTCTGTGAAAAAATTTTATAAAAATTTTCTATAGGAAAAATTTTATAAAAATTATTTAAAGGAAAAATTTTATAAAAATTTTCTAATTTCATCAAAATTTTTGTATAGAAAAAAATTCATCAAAATTTTTGTATAAGAAAAATTTCATCAATATTTAAATTTTGCTTATAGAAATTAAATATTGATGAAATTTTTTGATCAAATTTTATCTATTAGAACAATTTTAACAAAATTTTTCTATTATAAATTTTAGTAAAACTTTTGTACAAAAAATTTCAGTAAAATTTTTGAATG
>OW121742.1:13081474-13368974 GCA_933228675.1 Stomorhina lunata
ATTGTCAGATGAACATTTCTACAATCGGTGGCCTAACATCATATTAGATATCGATCAAAAACGTAAATATTTCCGAAATATTTGTAGGTTAATTAATAATTTTAAAACATATAAAGTGTATTATATTTTATTCTGATTTGTCAAAAAGTTAAGTTATCAACAATAACTAATGTTTAAGCAACTCCCCAAAAGTATGCTACAAAATATTAACTTAAGTATGTGTTTTCGGCTTGTAACTGTAAAAATTATCATTTAAGTTCGGATCACATAAAATGACTATTCAAAATTTGATCATCAGAATAGATAATGTTTCAAAATGTCTATAACTGCCTATATACGAATTGGCAATATTTAAAATTTTTGATTCTGGCCAAATAAAACTATGGATGTTTTAGAATGATGGAATTATCAAGATACCTTAAAATTAATTTTTTTTAAATAAATAAAAATTATATTCAAAATAAAAAATATGTCCCACTGTGCAATAAAACTTTATGAGAAATTCTTTTGTGAATTTTTATTGAAAGCTTGAAAAAAATTCTTCATAGAGAAAAATTTTGATGAAATTTTTCTTACAGAAAAATGTTAAATAAATTATTGTCATAGAAAACTAAAAGCAAATGTTCTTATGGAAAAATAAAAAAAATTTCTTATAAAAAAATTAGATTACAATAAATTTTTGATTAAATATTTCTTATATTTTGATTAAATTTTTCTATAAAAAATTCTGATGATATTTTTTATAAAACTTTGAAAATATTTTATTTACAAAAAGACTAAAATGAAAAACTCTTTTTGAGAAATAGTTTCTTATACAAAATTTGAATAATTTTTTTTAAGGAAAAATTTTGGTGCAATTTTTCTTATAAAAATATTTTGATCAATTTTTTTTTTTATAGAAAAATGTTAATAACATGTTTCTTATTAAGAATAATGATACATTTTTTTATAGAGAAATTTTTTCAAATAGAAAATTTTAGATGCAGTTTTTCTTAAAAATTAATTTTAGTGATATTTTTCTCTAGAAAAATTTTGATAACATTTTTCTTATAGAAATTTTTTTTTGGAAAAAAATTTAAAAATTTTGAAAAAAAATTTAAAAATTTTGATGAAAAATTTTATCAACCAGAGAATTTAGAAAATGGTGATAACATTTTTCTTAAATTTTAATGAAAAAAAAATTTATAACTTTTTCTCATAAAAAAAATTTAGACGAAATTTTTCTTATAAAAAAATTTTGATGATATTTATTTTATAGAAAAATTTTGATAAAATTTTTCTCATAAAAAAAATTTTATAAAATTTTTCTTATAAATTTTAAACAAATTTTGAACAAATTTTTCTTATAAAAAAATTTGAAAAAACTTATTTTAAATTTTGATGAAATTTTTCCTAAAAAAAAATTTAATTAAATTTTTTTTATAAAAAAAATTTGATGAAATTTTTCGTATAGACAAATTTTAATGAAATTTTTTCCTTAGAAAAATTATTATTATTTCTCATAGAAAAATGTTGATAAAATTTTTCTTATAGAAAAATTTTGACAAAATTTTTCATATAGAAAAATTTTGATAAAATTTTTCTTATAGAAATTTTGATAAAATTTTTCTTATAGAAAAATTTTGACAAAATTTTTCTTATAGAAAAATTTTGATAAAATTTTTCTTATAGAAAAATTTTGAGTAAATTTTTCCTAAAGAAAAATTTTAATGAAATTTTTCCTAAAGAAAAATTTTAATGAAATTTTTCTTATAAAAAAATTTTGATGAGATTTTTCGTATAGACAAATTATGATGAAATTTTTTTTCCTAGAAAAATTATTCTAATTTCTCATAGAAATTATTTGATACAATTTTTCTTATAAAAAATTCTGATAAAATATTTCTTATAGAAAAATTTTGATAAAAGTTTTCTTATAGAAAAATTTTGATAAAATTTTTCTTATAGAAAAATTTTGATAAAATTTTTTTCTTATAAAAAAATTTGAAAAATTTTTCTTATAGAAAAATTTTGATGAAATTTTTCCTAAAAAAAATTTTAATTAAATTTTTTTTATAAAAAAAATTTGATGAAATTTTTCGTATAGACAAATTTTGATGAAATTTTTTCCTTAGAAAAATTATTATTATTTCTCATAGAAAAATGTTGATAAAATTTTTCTTATAGAAAAATTTTGACAAAATTTTTCTTATAGAAAAATTTTAATAAAATTTTTCTTATAGAAAAATTTTGATAAAATTTTTCATATAGAAAAATTTTGATTAAATTTTTCCTAAAAAAAAAAATAATAAAATTTTTCTTATAAAAAAATTTTGATGAAATTTTTCTTATAAAAAAATGTTGATGAAATTTTTCGTATAGACAAATTTTGATGAAATTTTTTCCCTAGAAAAATTATTCTTATTTCTTATAGAAAATATTTGATAAAATTTTTCTTATAAAAAATTCTGATAAAATATTTTTTATAGAAAAATTTTGATAAAAGTTTTCTTATAAAAAAATGTTGATAAAAATTTTGATAAAATGTTTCTTATAAAAAAATTATGGTGAAATTTGTTTTATAGAAAAATTTTGATGACATTTTTTTGCAGACAAATTTTGATGAAATTTTTCTTATGGATTGTTTTGTTTTTGTTTTGTTCTTTAGAAAAATTTTGATGAAATTTTTCGTATAGACAAATTTTGATGAATTTTTTTTTCCTAGAAAAATTATTCTTATTTCTCATAGAAAATATTTGACAAAATTTTTCTTATAAAAAATTCTGATAAAATATTTCTTATAGAAAAATTCTGATAAAATTTTTCTTATAGAAAAATTTTGATAAAATTTTTCTTATAGAAAAATTTTGATAAAATTTTTCTTATAGAAAAATTTTTATAAAATTTTTCTTATAGAAAAATTTTTATAAAATGTTTCTTATAAAAAAATTATGGTGAAATTTGTCTTATAGAAAAATGTTGATGACATTTTTTTTGTAGAAAAATTTTGATGAAATTTTTCTTATGGATTGTTTTGTTTTTGTTTTGTTCTTTAGAAAAATTTTGATGAAATTTTTTCTATGGAAAAATTTTGATGAAATATTTTCTATAGAAAACTTTTGACGAAATTTTTTCTATAGAAAAATTTTTATGAAATTTTTCTTTTAAAAAAATTTTGATGAAATTTTTTGTTTTAAGAAAATTTTGTTTGCTTCTCAATGAGGGGAATTTTTCTCAGTGAAAAATTGTGATGAATTTTTTTTTTTATAGAAAACTTTTATTGAAATTTTTGTTGTAATTTTTCTTATAGAAAATTTTTATTAAATTTTTCTTATGGAAGAATTTTGATAAAATTTATTAAAAAGTAATATTTAGATAGATTTTTTTTTATAAAAAAATTTAAATAAAATTTTTCTTATAGAAAAATTTTAACGAAATTTTTTTAATAAAAAAAAAATTTTCTTATAGAAAAATTTTAATGAAATTTTTATTATAAAAAAATCATAATGTAATTTTTCTTAATTTCATTAAAATTTTTCTTAAAGAGAATTTTTAATAAAATTTTTCTTATAGAAAAATTTTAATGAAATTTTTATTATAAGAAAATTTTAATGTTATTTATCTTATAGAAAAATTTTAATCCAATTTTTCTTATAGAAAAATTTTAATCAAATTTTTTTTATAGAAAAATTTTAATGAAATTTTTCTTAAAAAAAATTTGATTAAAATTTTTATTATAGAAAAATATTAATGAAATTTTTCTTATTTTCTTATATAAAATTTTAATGAAATTTTTCTCATAGAAAAATTTTAATCAAATTTTTCTTATAGAAAAATTTTAATCAAATTTTTTTTTATAGAAAAATTTTAATGAAATTTTTCTTAAAGAAAAATTTTAATAAAATTTTTATTATAGAAAAATTTGATTGAAATTATTATTATAGAAAAATTTTAATGAAATTTTTCTTATAGAAAAATTTTAATGAAATTTTTCTTATAGAAAAATATTAATGAAATTTTTTATTTCGAAAAATTTTTATCAAATTTTTCTTATTCAAAAATTTGTATAAATTTTTTCTTAGAGCAGAATTTGTATAAAACTTTCTTAGAGTAAAATGTGTATAAAATTTTGCTAATAAATAAAAGATATGTTGAAATTTTTGGAAATCATATAATTTACCTGACTAACATTAAACATTTTACAAATTGCATAAGATTTTAAATAAATAATACTCAAAGTCATTAATCACTTTAAGATTCAGGATTTGTGGTTTCGATATGTTTGTTTTTTACATTTGCTTAGATAATTCCAAAAATAAATACTAAAAGATCCCTTAAACTAAAACAACAAATCATCATTATCTCAGCAAAAATTACAGGAAAAACTACTAAATTATTTAGTTTGTTTTATTTAGAAACTTTTACCTAATTACAAAAGTTAATTAACTAAAAATACTAAGAAAGAACAATAAAGCCAAAGAAAATCTCAAATATAAATTTAAGTAAAATTGAAGATAATTTTCAAAAATTATAACTGACAGTTTTGAGGCCATAAATAAATAATTTAGTTACTTTAATGAATAGACCTGAAAATGAATGAATAAATACATTAAACATTTTACCTATTTATATTTAGGGAATATTGTTGTTACATCCTTGATGTTATACAGTTAACATTACTCTACTCCTTCCTTCCACATAACTGTTATAATAATGTTGTGTAAAAATTTTACACCTCGTAACGAGATAAACCAAAACATTAGGAAAATCCTACAAATGCTAATAATGTTTATTTTAAACATGAGCAGAATCCTTAAATTTCTGGAAAACTTTTAGGTAAAATTGTTTGGAAAGAGCCTTCAAAATAGCCATAACTTGTTTAGCATAATAAATATTATTAAATTATCTTAAGTAAATAAAAAAGTTCTTTTTTTGCAAAGTATTCAAGTTTTTGTTATATAATAGAAATAAATTGTCTATTTGGAAAATAAATTTTAGATACAATTCATATGAATTTATGTAAAAGTTTTATTATGCCATAAACATTAAGAAAAATATCTTTCACAACAAACATAAAATTAATAATACACCAGATACCAATCAATTTATTATGTCAGCTTTCATCAGGTTATTTAATGCGGATGAATGAGAGATTCAATGCCAAAACCATACACCGAGTAATGAAATAAGTTCAGGTAACAATGGGATGCAAAATCTTTTCTATCAGAAAAATTATAAAGGATTATCTAAAAATATCATCAAAATTTTTCTATAAGAAAAATTTCATCAAAATTTGTCTATAAGAAAAATTTCATCAAAATATTTCTATAAGAAAAATTTCATCAAAATTTTTCTATTAGAAAAATTTCATCAACATTTTTCTATCAGAAAAATTTCATCAACATTTTTCTATCAGAAAAATTTCATCAAAACTTTTCTATAAGTAAATTTTTATCAAAATTTTTCTATAAGAAAAATTTCATCGAAATGTTTTTCTAAGAAAAATTTAATCAACATTTTTCTATAAGAAAAATTTCATCAAAATTTTGGTATATGAAAAACATCATCAAAATTTTTCTTTAAGAAAAATTTCATCAAAATTTGTCGTTAAGAAAAATTTCATAAAAGTTTTTCTTTAAGAAAAATTTCATCAAAATTTTTCTATAAAAAAATTTCATCAAAATTTTTCTATAAGAAAAATTTTATCAAAATTTTTTACTAAGAAAAATTTCATCAAAATGTTTTACTAAGAAAAATTTTCTCAAAATTTTTCTATTAGAAAAATTTCATCAAAATTTTTCTATAAGGAAAATTTCACCAAAATTTTCTAAGAAGAATTTTATCAAAATTTTTCTCTAAGAAAACTTTAATCAAAATTTTTTGCTTATAAAAATTTCATCAAAATGTTTTACTAAGAAAAATTTCATCAAAATTTTTCTATTAGAAAAATTTCATCAAAATTTTTCTATTAGAAAAATTTCATCAAAATTTTTCTATAAGGAAAATTTCACCAAAATTTTTCTAAGAAGAATTTTATCAAAATTTTTCTCTAAGAAAACTTTAATCAAAATTTTTCTATTAGAAAAATTTTATCAAAATTTTTCACTAAGAAAAATTTTACCAAAATTTTTCTATAAGAAAAATTTCATCAAATTTTTTCTTAAAGAAAAATTTAATCAAAATTTTTCTATTAGAAAAATTTAATCAAAATTTTTCTTAAAGAACATTTTCATCAAAAATTTTTCTTTAAGAAAAATTTCATCAAAATTTTTCTATAAAAAAAATTTCATTAAAATTTTTGAATAAAAAAAATTTCATAACAATTTTTCTATAAAAAAAATTTCATTAACATCTTTCCATAAGAAAAATTTCATCAAAATTTTTCTATAAGAAATATTTCACAAAAGTTTCTAATAAGAATTATTTCACCAAAATGTTTCTATAAGAAAAATTTAGTAAAATTTTTTTTATAAGAAATATTTCATCAAAATTTTACTACTACAAAAATTTCATCAAAATTTTTCTGTTACAAAAATTTCATCAAAATTTTTCGATGAGAAAAATTTCATTACAATTTTGCTATAAGAAGAATTTCATCAAAATTTTTCTATTAAAAAAAATTTCAAAAAAAATTTTTTTAGAAAAATTTCATTAAAATTTTTCCATAAAAAATGTTGATAACATTTTTCTAATGGAAAAATTTTGATGAAAAAATTATAAAAATTTCATCAAAATTTTTCAATAAGAAAAATTTCATCCAAATTTTTCTATAAAAATTTCATCAAAATTTTTCTATAAAAATTTCATCAAAATTTTTCTATAAAAATTTCATCAAAATTTTTCTATAAAAATTTCATCAAAATTTTTCTATAAAAATTTCATCAAAATTTTTCTATAAAAATTTCATCAAAATTTTTCTATAAAATTTCATCATAATTTTTCTATAAAAATTTCATCAAAATTTTTCTATAAAAATTTCATTAAAATTTTTCTATAAAAATTTCATCAAAATTTTTCTATAAAAATTTCATCAAAATTTTTCTATAAAAATTTCATCAAAATTTTTCTATAAAAATTTCATCAAAATTTTCTATAAAAATGTGATCAAAATTTTTCTATAAAAATTTCATCAAAATTTTTCTATAAAAATTTCATTAAAATTTTTCTATAAAAATTTCATCAAAATTTTTCTATAAAAATTTCATCAAAATTTTTCTATAAAAATTTCATCAAAATTTTTCTATAAAAATTTCATCAAAATTTTCTATAAAAATGTGATCAAAATTTTTCTATAAAAATTTCATCAAAATTTTTTTATAAAAATTTCATGAAAATTTTTCTATAAAAATTTCATCAAAATTTTTCTATAAAAATTTAATCAAAATTTTTCTATAAAAATTTCATCAAAATTTTTCTATAAAAATTTCATCAAAATTTTTCTATAAAAATTTCATCAAAATTTTTCTATAAAAATTTCATCAAAATTTTTCTATAAAAATTTCATCAAAATTTTTCTATAAAAATTTCATCAAAATTTTTCTATAAAAATTTAATCAAAATTTTTCTATAAAAATTTAATCAAAATTTTTTTATAAAAATTTCATCAAAATTTTTCTATAAAAATTTCATCAAAATTTTTCTATAAAAATTTCATCAAAATTTTTCTATAAAAATTTCATCAAAATTTTTCTATAAAAATTTCATCAACATTTTTCTATAAAAATTTCATCAAAATTTTTCGATAAAAATTTCATCAAAATTTTTCTATAAAAATTTCATCAAAATTTTTCTATAAAAATTTCATCAAAATTTTTCGATAAAAATTTCATCAAAATTTTTCTATAAAAATTTCATCAAAATTTTTCTATAAAAATTTCATCAAAAGTTTTCTATAAAAATTTTATCAAAATTTTTCTATAAAAATTGCATCCAAGTTTTTTTATAAGAAAAATTTCATTAAAGCTTTTCTATAAAAAACATTTCATCACAATTTTTCGATAAGAAAATGTTAATCAAAATTGTTTAAAAAGAAAAATTTCATCAAAATTTGTTCATAAGAAAGATTTTATCAAAATTTGTTTATTATAAGTTTTTTATCAAAATTTTTCTGTAAAAAAAATTTTATTAAAATTTTCTCTAGGAAAAATTTCATCAACATTTTTTTTGTAGAAATCATCAAAATTTTTCTATAAGAAAAATTTCATCAATACTTTTCTATAGAAAAAATTCATAAAAAATGTTCAATATGATAAATTCAATTAAAATTTTTCTTTAAGAAAAATTTCATTAAAATTTTTCAATAAGAAAAATTTCGTGAAAATTTTTTTATAAGAAAGATACCATCAAAATTTTTTGAATAAATAAAATTTCTTTATAAGAAAAATTTCATCAATATCTTTCAGTAAGAAAAGCTTCATCAAAATTTTTCTATAAAAAAAAATTTAATAAAATTTTTTCTATCAAAGAAAATTCCTAAAAAATTTTCAGTAAGAAAAATTTTATATTTTATATTATTTAATATTGGATTTGAGATTTTCTTTTACACTTTGCTTCAATAAAAACAAATAAATTTTCAATTCGTTTGTTAACTAATAAATTTCCAGTTCAATAATTTTCGATATTTGATAATTGAAAATATTTACTTTTCCAACCAAATAATCTTAGGTCTGTTCTAGCAGAGAAAAAATGGACTAGAAAAATATTTTATTTAAGAGTGAATTTTTTTATAAAGCGTTTTATCCACAATTCCCCTAGTATTTTTTTCATATAGTCGGTAAAAAATATATTTTATTTTTTGTACAAAAATTTTTCGTTTTAAATTTTACTGAACTCTGCGAATGATAATGCTCCCCCCTTGCTTTAACCAAAAATAAGCCAAAAAATATACGAATATAAAAAAGAATTTAAAACATATTGTATTTACCCTAATTTGCATTTAGACCAATACAGGAACCTGCAACTTGCTTTCCGGTGAAACCATATTAATTTTAACCATATACTATACGAAAATAAATAAAAACCAGAAAAGTTGGCTAAAAAAAAGTAAATTTCAGTTTGTAATTTTTTCATTAAATATTCAGGCAAATACTATACACATGAGTTTATATGTATGTATGTACAAGTTACAAAAAGGAAACGACTCTAAGCATTTGCTGCTGCTGTTTTTTTCTCCTCTAGTTTATTTTTTCAGCAGTAAACAAATATTTTAGCACCTTTTTCTGTTAAAACAAAACAAATATAGAAAAATAAGGTTTTTTGAGTTAAGGTTTTTAGAAAATAAATTTAACAAAAACAAATTTCCATGTGATTGCTTACCTACGAGTTTGAACATACAAGTATGATGTTGATGTTGCTGATGACTAGGACAAGTATTAAGTTAATTATTAAAAAAATTTCTAAGGACTTGTGTAAATAAAACTGTAACTTGGATATGTTGTAATAAAAGTTGAGTAGAAAAAATATAAAAAACAATAAAATAAATACAAAACATGAACTTAACGCCACATAAAACACATATAATAAAAAAACAAGTAACAAATTGTTATAGTCGGTCAAGTCCGAATATACGATACTCTTCACCACCAAGGTCAAAGGTTATCTTTTTGCTGTATAAAGACAAATAATTGCTAAATTTTTCCATCATATAAACATTTTCTCAAAATGTATATATTTAAGCTGTTTCCGTCATTGAGAGCTAGGGCCAAATGTGGACCGATTAATGTGAAATTTGGCAAATTTATTACAGTTTGTTATGTATGCAAAAAATAAACTCAAACTCCTCATTATCTAAAGATTTCCTAGCGTTTTGGTGATCATACCCTTCACCACTATAGGTGGAAAGGGTATTATAAGTTTGTGCTAATGTATGTAACGCACAGAAATATTTGTCTTAGGCCCACCTTTTAGTATACCAATAGGCTTAGAATCACTTACTGAGTCGATTAAGCGATGTCCGTCCGTCTGGCTGGCTGGACTGCTGGAACCCTATGTCAACCTTGTAATCAAACTACAGGTCGTAATTCTAAAGACAATTTGTTGAAATTTGGCACAGATCACTTTCTTGATAATGGGACCATGGCTATTGAAATTCTACAAAATCGGTTCATTATTTATGGTACCTCCCATAGGTTCCACTTCCCGGAATTGATATATTGGCCACAAATATCAATATTTTTTTATGAAATTTAAAATAATTACTGCTTAAGTAAGCCTAAATCACTATATCAAATTTTGTTGAAATCGGTCCACATTTGACCATAGCTCCCATACAAACTCTTCTGTCAAAACGCACTAAATTGGACTAAAATTACTAAAACACTCGTAAATCTGAAGATAATGAGAATTTTAAATTTATGTTTTCGCATGCATAATTCTTGTAACAACTGTAATCAATTTGCCAAGTTTTGAGATAATCGGTTCACATTTGACCTTAGCTCTCATATAAGTCCAAATGACGGAAACAGCTTAAATATATAAGTTTTGAGAAAATGTTTGTATGATGGTAAAATTTAGCAAATATTTGTCTTTATACAGGAAAATAAACACATTTGACCTTATTGGTAAAGGGTATCGTATGGTCGGGCTTGATTGACTATAGCACTTTCTTGTTTTTGTCTTATTTAGTGCGTTTTGACATAAGAGTTTCCATGGGAGCTATGGCCAAATGTGGACCGATTTCAACGAAATTTGGTACAGTGATTTATGTTTACATAAGCATTATTTTTGTTAAATTTCATGAAAAAATATTGATATTTATGGACAATATACCAATTCCGGGAAGTGGGACATATGGGAGGTACCATAAATAATGGACCGACTTTCACTAGTTTCAACAGCCATAGTCCCACTATCAAAAAAATTATCTGTGCTAAATTTCATTAAATTACACTGCTCTGCAGCCAAATCCTCCTTTTAATAAAACTATGTGGACTATATGGATTTTGATGCGCTAAACTCAGATCCGTTGTCGGTTTTTTTTTATCAGATCTGGATTTTTTTTTTATGGGCGTGCCAAATTTTTCCCCTTAAATTAGTCAGGTACGGAGAGCTTTTCGTCCTAACTCGAGAATGACTCACCCGATTTTCAAAATTAAAACCACTGAAAATGCACAACAAAATTGCATTTATTGTAGTCTAATATAATTTTTCTGTATCTCTTATCGTTTTGGAGTTATTTAGAAATTAATGGAGAAATTTTTTTTTCGGGCGAAATTCGTATTTTTTTTCAGGTTAAAAATGGGATTAAAAAAAAGATAAAGTAAAATTTTAACATTTTAAACATTTTTCTAAGAGCTACATATCTTAAGAATAAAATAAGCTATAAACCATAAAAATCGGTGAATGTGAATTTTATTACCAATATTGTTATGCATCTTCAAGTGTTTTAATTTTGAAAATCGGATGAGTCGTTCTCGAGTTAGGACGAAATAGGTCTCCGTACCTGACTAATTTAAGGGGAAAAATTTGCCACGCCCATAAAAAAAATCCAGATCTCATGGAGAAAAACCGAAAACGGATTTGAGTTTAGCGCATCAAGGTCCATATAGACCGCATAGCTTTATTAAAAGGAAAGACAAAAAATGAATTTTTGCAGAGCAGAGTTATCTTAAGAATTGCGACCTGTACTTTGATTACATGGTTTACAGCCAGCCGTCCAGACGGACGAACTGACATCGCTAAATCGACTCAGAAACTAATTCTGAGCCTATTGGTATACTAAAAGGTGGATCTTAGATAAATATTTCAATGCGTTACATACATTAGCACAAACTTATAATACCTTTTTCACCTATGGTGGTGAAGGGTATAAAAACGCAGAATGTTAGAAATAATTTACAAACATTGTGTTGTGTGAAAACAAAAATACATTTCCCTACAATAAATTCTTTTTATTTAAAGAAAAACGAACGAAAAGAAAAAATTAAAGCAACACATTCATATTTAAACGCCCGTATATTTCTTACTTTAAGGTGTAACTTAGCTCATAGTTAAGATTAAGATAAGAAGCTATGCAGAAAAAATAAAAATAAATGTATAGTAGGGTGTGTCAAAAAAGTCCATCAAAAATACTTCTCACAAAAGATAATACTACAAAATTAAATTTTTTGTTTTACAAATTATCTCTAGAATAAAGAGTGTTTCAAATAAAATTTGTAGTTGCATTAGGTTAAATAAAACTCAAAAAGTGCATTATAAAAACTATTTAAAATACTCAGTTTTATTTAACTTAATGCAACTACAAATTTCATTTGGAACACTCTTTACAGCCAATGTTATTTCTTTTACATCGACTGCGTGTTAGGCTTATTTACCTCCTATGCTGTGGTAATTAATAATTTTAACCAAAATTAATCTTGTCTTGTCTCAGGCTCGAACCCAGGCGAAATATGACATGTTATGCTTAGTAGTCGACAACTATGTCACAGTACCCGTAAATTCAAAGCAGAATTATGAAATTTAAAGACGACTTTGCGATGTTGGTATGGTTTTTTATCCGTTTGTCTGTCAGTTTAATGGGTTATGCAGAAATATAGCTAGAACGATAAAATTTATTACAAAATTGTTATCATTTCTTGCAAAAGTTTGGAAAGTCTAAAATTGATTATAGCTCTCATATAACAACGCCTTTGGAAACCACTTATTTGCAAATTGGTAATTATAAAGTTTGATAGTTTGATCAAAATTATCAAAAATTTTATTACAAAAAATTTTTATATCAAAAATTTTTCTATAAAAAATTTTTTTTATCAAAAATTTTTCTATAGAATATTTTTTTATCAAAAAATTTTTTATAGAACATTTTTAACAAAAATTTTTATATATAAAATTTTTCTATTAAAAATTTTTCTGTGGAAAATATTTTATCATAATTTTTCTATAGAAAATTCAAAAATTTTTCTAGAGAAATTTTTTTGATCAAAAATTTTTCCCCAGAAATTTTTTTATCAAAAATGCTTCTATAGAATATTTTTGTATCAAAAATTTTTCTATAGAAAATTTTTTTATCAAAATTTTTTCTATACAATTTTTTTTATCAAAAATGTATCTATATACATTTTTTTATCAAAAATTTTTCTATAGAAAATTTTTTTATCAAAGATTTTTCTATAGAAAATTTTTTTATCAAACATTTTTTTAAAGAAAAAGCTTTTATCAAAAATTTTTCAAAAGAAAATTTTTTTATCAAAGTTTTTTCAAAAGAAAATTTTTTTGTCAAAAATTTTTCTCTAGAAAATTTTTTGATAAGAAATAGAAAATATAGAAAATTTTTTTATCAAAAATTTTTCTACAGAAATTATTTTCATCAAAAATTTTTTTATATTTTTTTTTATCAAAAATTTTTCTATAGAGAATTTTTTTATCAAAAATTTTTCTATAGAGAATTTTTTTATCAAAAATTTTTCTATAGAGAATTTTTTTATCAAAAATTTTTCTATAGAAAATTTTTTTATCAAAAATTTTTCTATATAAAATTTTCTTACAAAAAATTTCTATGGAAAATTTTTTTACAAAAAATTTCTATGGAAAATTTTTTTATGATTGTTCGGTAATTTTTTAACGATTGACTGGCGATTGTTTAAGATTATTAAACGATTGTATGATGGTTGCTTGACGATTGTTTGATTATTGTTTAATTGACGATTGACTGACGACTGTTTGATGATTTTTAATGATTGTTTGAAATTGTGTTGACGATTGTTTGGCAATTGTTTGGCAATTGTTTGATAATTGTTTGATTATTGTTTGATTATTGTTTGATGATTTTTTTGATGATTGCTTTATTATAGTTCTATGACTGTTTGACAATTAATAGAAAATTGTTTGAAGACTTTTTTTGAGGATTGTTTGACGACTGTTTGATGGTTGTTTGAGAATTTTTTAATGATTGTTGATGATTGTTTGAATAATGCTGATGACTGTTTAATGATTGATTAACGACTTTTTATGATAATTGACGATTGTTGGATGGTTGTTGACTACTGTTTGATTGTTGTTTGTTAATTGTTTAATGATTGTTTTACTGGTGCTTGATGTTTCTTTGGCGATTTTTTATAATTGATTAACGATTGTTTGACGACTATTTGTTGACTGATTTTGAAGACCTCTATGTTTAATACTTATGGACTTCTAAATCATATCAGACTAAATTTCTTAAATACTTTCCATTTTTATGTTTTGGGATTAACTAAGTCAGAGAATTTGTTGGAATCACAAGTGGATTTCAGAACACATTCGGATAAAATCAAAATATATTAACCGATTTTAATAAATTCTTACCAAATAGATAAATAAATAATATGTAAGTAGTTACGCTAAAGTTACTTTTCGTCGCTACGACGACTACAAACCTGCGAAAGTCCATTTCAAAAAAATTGGTGGCCTGGGAACGTCTACACTCTGCAAGCTTTTGTTATCAGCGAACGTTGTTGAAAAAAAAAATTTGGTCAAACATAAAAGAGTTACATATATGATAAAAAGTAAATGAGCTTCGTCGATTTGACGAACAGTAACCATCCAGGGTTAAATACCCATACTTATCAAGGAAACTACCTAAAAAATCACATATCAAACTTATGACTGAACTCTTTTTAGAAACTAAGTAAAACAATATTTCGTTATAAAAAAGCAAACCAGTTACAATTTTTACAAATTCTAAAGGTGACAATATTTTTCGTTTTCAGTTTAAAGCTTTAGCCCTTATTTTAGCTACCGGCTTAATGTCTATGTGTAAATATAACACACCTTGTTCTTTGCATACAATATATCCTCTATTTTTTTTTTTTTGTTACTTTTACATACAAATGTAATCATTGTATAATAGTCTTTGTTTTAATGCATATTTTATGTGACCCTAGTGTATAACATACTCGTATACAGTTAAAAACATTACTTAAGGTTTAGACATACAGACATATATACATGTATGTGTTTGTAAAAATGTGCAAGTAACCAAAAACAAAAGGTTTCTATTTCAAGGCCTCGTATAGAAACTATTCAGAAGATACAAGGACTCCACTTAAACAAAAATAGCTACGAAAGTCGCACTTTTGAAGGAGGTATAGAAAATAAGCTCTTAATAGACCTTTAAAAGTTCTGGGAAGTTTTTTTTTAATATAGTATTTCTTAGACCTGTGTCATTCACATCCATATTTGTATCAGTTTGTTTGATCAAAAAAAAAAAAAAAACAATTGCCTATTTCAAGGCTTCAAAATAGAAGGCCTTGATATTATTCCCTCTGGGTGCAACTTGTATCGGGTAATGCAGACACACTTGCACACATAATGGAGTTTGTGTTTATGTGGTAAACAGTAACGTTTGTACCCTTGCCTTCAGTTTGTGTTTTACATATTTGCTGGTTATTTCAATAAAAATGTCTATATGATATTCAAAACGTTATAGTGTACAAGGTGAAAACATATTTTATAAAGGACTTACATATACATTTTTACAGATATCTTCACTACATTATCTCCCAGCAGTTTCAATTAAAAGGGAAGTGTCGAAAAATAGACAAAAAGCAAACAATTTATGGATATGTTAACAGTGATTGGAATTTTATAATGACAAAAAATTTTTTATAGAAATTTATTATAACAAAAATTTATTTTGACGCGATTGGGGCTCGAAGCCGGGCTAAATTTTATATGTTATGCTCAGAAGTCTAGGTGTAAACCAACTAAACGACAGCACCCTTAATCTAAAACTGCGGGGCGTCATTGTAACATTTTATAACAATAAATATAACTTTATTTAAGTAAAGCGAAACATGAATGAAAAGTTAAGGTTGAAGCCAAAAATTTCAAAGGTCACTTTAATAATTGATGAATTTTGAAAAATTTAAAAAGGTCAAGAAAATTTAAAATTGTTTTTCAGGATTCTAAGAGGGAAGTTAAACTTATCAATAAGCAAAATAAAATTTTGAAAACTTCCTAAACCTATCCTCGTTTTTTTGCAATTTTATTCACCTATAAACTCATGTCGTTGCTTTAAAGAAGTAGAAAAAAACTGTTCTCTTTTATTGTTAACTACAAGTATATGAAAATTTCCTATTTAGCTTAAAAATACCAACACAATAGTTCTAAAATTTACCTTTGCTCTAGTATAATTTTGTCGTAGTTTTTGTTCAAGGAAGTTCTAGTAAAAAGGTAATTTCAGTTTAGCAACATCAACAAAAAGCCTTTTGTATTTCTATATATACATTTCTTTTTTCAATTTTGTGTAATTTGTGGTCGACTCTGCAGAAGTGCATATGCAGAAAAGTATAAATCATAAATAACTGCACTTGCCTGAGTATAAAAGCGTGAACGTAATATATTTATAATTAACTAAAGCCAAAATGAAAGGATATGAAACTAAAAGAAAATAAAAACTAAAATGAAAAGTTCCTTTTTCCTTTGAGTTTTTAGACAAATGGCCTTAACATAGGCTTTGATTTAAATAGAAATTTAACATAACAATGCCGGAAGCTATGCTCTGCTTTTTCGCTTTTTCTCACACACACACTTTTATATAATCACTCTTTATCTTTGTGTTTTTTGCTTTTTCCTTAACGCACGCTTTGATGTTGATGTCTTGAGCTTTTTTTTTGTTCAAAGAATATTCCATTAGGTCAAAAAGGCCTTAAGTGGATTCGCTGTTAAAAATTAACAGAAGTTTAAAACGTATTAATGCACAACAAAGTTTAAAATTTTCATTAAATAATTTTTTTGTTATAGAAAAATTTTCATTGAGAAATTTGAGGAAAAATAGCCACCAAAAATTTTTTTTACAGAAAAATTGCAATAACTTTTTGATATAAAATATATTATATACAAAAAACTTTCATTATAAAATTGATTATAAATTTCTACAGAAAAAATTTTCGTTATAAAATTTTTTCTAAAGAAAAAAATTAGTTATAATTATAGATTATAATTTTTTCTAAAGAAAAATTTGATTATAAAAAATGAACAATTTCATTGTTAAATTTTTCCTATAAAAAAAATTTCATTGCAAAATTTTTTTTATAGAAAAAAATTCATTGTAAAATTTTTTCTATAGAAAAAATTCATTGTAAAATTTTTTCTATAGAAACAATTTCATTGTAAAATTTTTTCTATAGAAACAATTTCATTGTAAAATTTTTTCTATAGAAAATATTTCAAAATAAAATTCTTTCTATAAAAAAAATTTCAAAATAAAATTTTTTCTATAGAAAAACTTCATTGTAAAATTTTTTCTATCGAAAAAATTTTTTAATGAAATTTTTTCCATAGAAAAAATTTCATAATAAAATTTTTTCTATAGAAAAATTTCATTTTTCTATAGAAAAAATTTTATAATGAAATTTTTTTTATAGAAAAAATTTTATAATGAAATTTTTTCTATAGAAAAAATTTTATAATGAAATTTTTTCTATAGAAAAAATTTTATAATGAAATTTTTTCTATAGAAAAAATTTTATAATGAAATTTTTTCTATAGAAAAAATTTTATAATGAAATTTTTTCTATAGAAAAAATTTTATAATGAAATTTTTTCTATAGAAAAAATTTTATAATGAAATTTTTTCTATAGAAAAAATTTTATAATGAAACTTTTTCTATAGAAAAAATTTTATAATGAATTTTTTTCTATAGAAAAAATTTCATAATGAATTTTTTTCTATAGAAAAAATTTTATAATGAAATTTTTTCTATAGAAAAAATTTTATAATGAATGAAAAAAAATAAGTAATGAAATTTTTTCTATAAAAAAAACTTTATAACGAAATCTTTTCTATAGAAAAAAAATTATAATGAAATTTTTTTTATAGAAAAAATTTTATAATGAAATTTTTTCTATACAAAAAATTTTATAATAAATTTTTTCTACAGAAAAAATTTTATAATAAATTTTTTCTACAGAAAAAATTTTATAATGAAATTTTTTCTATAAAAAAAATTTTATAATAAAATATTTTCTATAGAAAAAATTTTATAATGAAATTTTTTCTATAGAAAAAATTTTATAATTTAATTTTTTCTATAGAAAAAATTTTATAATGAAATTTTTTCTATTGAAAAAATGTTATAATGAAATTTTTTTATTGAAAAAATTTTATAATGAAAAAATTTCATTGTAAAATATTTTCTATAGAAAAAATTTCATAATAAAATTTTTTCTATAGAAAAAATTTCATAATAAAATTTTTTCTATAGAAAAAAATTCATAATAAAATTTTTTCTCTAGAAAAAATTTCATAATAAAATTTTTCTATAGAAAAAATTTCATATTAAAATTTTTTCCATAGAAAAAATTTCACCATAAAACTTTTTCTATAGAAAAAATGTCATTATAAAATTTTTTCTATAGAAAAAATTTCACTATAAAATTTTTTCTATAGAAAAAATTTCACTATAAAATTTTTTCTATAGAAAAAATTTCATAATAAAATTTTTTCTATAGAAAAAATTTCATTATAAAATTTTTTCTATAGAAAAATATTCATTATAAATTTTTTTCTATAGAAAAAATTTCATTATAAAATTTTTTCTATAGAAAAAATTTCATTATAAAATTTTTTCTATAGAAAAAATTTCATTATAAAATTTTTGCTATAGAAAAAATTTCAGTATAAAATTATTTCTATAGAAAAAATTTCATAATAAAATTTTTTCTATAGAAAAAATTTCACTATAAAATTTTTTCTATAGAAAAAATTTCATTCTAAAATTTTTTCTATAGAAAAAATTTCATTATAAAATTTTTTCTATAGAAAAAATTTCATTATAAAATTTTTTCTATAGAAAAAATTTCATTATATATTTTTTTTTTTTTCTATAGAAAAAATTTCATTATAAAATTTTTTTTATAGAAAAAATTTCATTATGAAATTTTTTCTATAGAAAAAATTTCATTCTAAAATTTTTTCTATAGAAAAAATTTCATTCTAAAATTTTTTCTATAGAAACAATTTCATTATAAAATTTTTTCTATAGAAAAAATTTCATTATAAAATTTTTTCTATAGAAAAAATTTCGTTATAAAATTTTTTATATAGAAAAAATTTCATTATAAAATTTTTTCTATAGAAAAAATTTCATTATAAAATTTTTTCTATAGAAAAAATTTCATTATAAAATTTTTTCTATAGAAAAAATTTCATTATAAAATTTTTTCTATAGAAAAAATTTCATTATAAAATTTTTTCTATAGAAAAAATTTCATTATAAAATTTTTTCTATAGAAAAAATTTCATTATAAATTTTTTTCTATAGAAAAAATTTCATTATAAAATTTTTTCTATAGAAAAAATTTCATTATAAATTTTTTTCTATAGAAAAAATTTTATTATAAAATTTTTCAAAAAATAACAAAATCGTGGGCATGTTAATATTATTAAAAAACAAGAGTATTCGCATTTGATCCCAAATCTGTAACATTTATTTATTAAAATTCATTATAAATTTTTTCTATATCTATAAATTTCATTTTAAAATTTTTCCATAGAAAAATTTAATTGTAAAATTTTTTTCTACAGAAAAAACTTCATTATAAAGTTTTTTCTATAGCAAAAATTTCAATTAAAAAATTTTTTTATAGAAAAAAAGTTTATTATAAAATGATTTCCTTAGAAATAAGTTTCAATGTAATTTTTTTCTATAGAAAAAAATTTCATTATAATTTTTTTTTGCAAAACAATTCATTATTGAATTTTTCTATGGAAACTTAAACTTTAAGTATAACTAACCTCTTACTATTTCCCAAACAACTTTCTAACCTTGACCATTTATACATTTTTATTAAATATTTTAAATTTCTAAGATTTATAGATTTTTCTACAAAATTTCTGTTTTTGCCTAGAAGCCATTTGAATATCAATTTCCTAACAACGGAGCAAAATTCAAGCAAATTATATTATTAACTCATTTTAAATTCATATCACATTTGTTTTTCTTCTGCTACTTTTGTTATTTGTAACATCTCATCTTACAATAGAAATATCGCATCTTACAATAGAAATAAATTTTTAATTTAAATTCAAAATTAAATTTATGACAAAAATTTTGTATCTTTCTTTCCTCTTTGCAGTTAAATGTAGCCGGATAATTTTGGAAACAAAAAGGCTACTAACTTTTTTGTGTTAAAAACAAAAAAAGTGACAGTCACTGATTCACAAAAAAAGGATATAGAAGGTGGAGAGGAAAAAAGAACCGAAGAAAACAAAGCAGAAAAAAAGGTATGAATCAACAGAACTTAAATGTATTTATGTCTAAAAAGGATAAATATGACATAATGCTTATTAAGCACAACCACATATAAACTGACAGACCAAATATGGAAATTCTCATGCATTTACACATTCAAATACTTATGATAAATATTCACACATAAGAGAATAATTAGACAGAGATAAACTTAACTTTATTTTGCTCTACTAGTTAAATAAGTAAGCTAATAATTTGTTCTCAAATTTTTAGCAAACTTTATCAAATGGCTTCATTACCCTTAATATAAATTAGTCTATGTCTTCTTTTATTATAGAAAAAAAATTATTATAAACTTGTTTCTATAGAAAAGTTCCATTATTTTGTTTTAATAGAAAAATTTTTATTATATAATTATTTTAATTAAAAAATTTTTATTATAAAATTTTTTCAATAGAAAAATTTTCATTATAACATTTTTTCTAAAGAAAAATTTTCAATTTAAAATTTTTTGTATAGAAAAAATTTCACTATTAAATTTTTTCTATAGAAAACATTTCACTATAAAATTTTTTCTATAGAAAACATTTCACTATAAAATTTTTTCTATAGAAAACATTTCACTATAAAATTTTTTCTATAGAAAAAATTTCACTATAAAATTTTTTCTATAGAAAAACATTTCACTATAAAATTTTTTCTATAGAAAAAATTTCACTATAAAATTTTTTCTATAGAAAAAATTTCACTATAAAATTTTTTCTATAGAAAAAATTTCACTATAAAATTTTTTCTATAGAAAAAATTTCACTATAAAATTTTTTCTATAGAAAAAATTTCACTATAAAATTTTTTCTATAGAAAAAATTTCACTATAAAATTTTTTCTATAGAAAAAATTTCACTATAAAATTTTTTCTATAGAAAAAATTTCACTATAAAATTTTTTCTATAGAAAAAATTTCACTATAAAATTTTTTCTATAGAAAAAATTTCACTATAAAATTTTTTCTATAGAAAAAATTTCACTATAAAATTTTTTCTATAGAAAAAATTTCACTATAAAATTTTTTCTATAGAAAAAATTTCACTATAAAATTTTTTCTATAGAAAAAATTTCACTATAAAATTTTTTCTATAGAAAAAATTTCACTATAAAATTTTTTCTATAGAAAAAATTTCACTATAAAATTTTTTCTATAGAAAAAATTTCATTATAAAATTTTTTCTATAGAAAAAATTTTACTATAAAATTTTTTCTATAGAAAAAATTTTACTATAAAATTTTTTCTATAGAAAAAATTTTACTATAAAATTTTTTCTATAGAAAAAATTTTACTATAAAATTTTTTCTATAGAAAAAATTTCACTATAAAATTTTTCTATAGAAAAAATTTCACTATAAAATTTTTTCTATAGAAAAAATTTCACTATAAAATTTTTCTATAGAAAAAATTTCACTATAAAGTTTTTCTATAGAAAAAATTTCATTTTCAATTTTTTCTATAGAAAAAAATTTTATAGTGAAATGTTTTCTACAAAAATATTTTCATTTGAAAATTCTCTATAGAAAAATTTTCGTTACGAATACTTTTCTATACACAAACTTTCATTATAAAATGTTTTCTATAGAAAATTTTTCACAATAAAATTTTTTCTATAGAAAAATTTTGATTATAACATGTTTTCTTTAGAAGAATTTTCATCATAAAAATTTTTCTGTAGAAAAATTTTCATTATAAAAATTTTTTAACAGAAACATTTTCATATTAAAATTTTTTCTACAAAAAAATTTTCAATTGAAAATGTTCTATACAAAAATTTTCATTACAAATACTTTTCTATACAAAAATTTCATTATAACATTTTTTCTGTAGAAAATTTTTCACAATTAAACTTTTTCTATAGAAAAATTTTTGTTATGAAATTTTTCTATAAAAAAATTTTCATTATAAGATTATTTCTATAGAAAAATGTTCACTATAAAATTTGTTCTATAGAAAAATTTTGATTATAACATGTTTTCTATAGAAAAGTTTTCATTATAAATTTTTTTCTATAGACAATTTTTATTATGAAATTTTTATATAAAAAAATTTTCATTATAAAATTTTTCTATAGAAGAATTTTCATTATAAAAATTTTTCTATAGAAAAATTTTCATTATAAAATTTTTTCTATAGAAAAATGTTCATTATAAAAATTTTTTTATAGAAAAATTTTCATTATAAAAATTTTTCTATAGAAAAATTTGCATTATAAAAATTTTACTATAGAAAAATTTTAATTATAAAAATTTTATAAAAATTTTTCTATAGAAAAATTTTCATTATAAAAATTTTTCTATAGAAAAATTTTCATTATAAAAATTTTTCTATAGAAAAATTTTCATTATAAAAATTTTTCTATAGAAAAATTTTCATTATAAAAATTTTTCTATAGAAAAATTTTCATTATAAAAATTTTTCTATAGAAAAATTTTCATTATAAAAATTTTTCTACAGAAAAATTTTCATTATAAAAATTTTTCTATAGAAAAATTTTCATTATAAAAATTTTTATATAGAAAAATTTTCATTATAAAAATTTTTCTATAGAAAAATTTTCATTATAAAATTTTTTCTATAGAAAAATTTTCATTATAAAATTTTTTCTATAGAAAAATTTTCATTATAAAAATTTTTCTATAGAAAAATTTTCATTATAAAAATTTTTCTACAGAAAAATTTTAATTTTAAAATTTTTTCCATAGAAAATTTTTATAATAAAATTTTTTCTAAAGAAACATTTTCATTATAAAATTTTTTCTATAAAAAAATTTTCATTATAAAATTTTTTCTATAAAAAAATTTTCATTATAAAATTTTTTCTATAAAAAATTTTCATTATAAAAATTTTTCTATAGAAAAATTTTCATTATAAAAATTTTTCTATAGAAAAATTTTCATTATAAAAATTTTTCTATAGAAAATTTTTCATTATAAAAATTTTTCTATAGAAAAATTTTCATTATAAAAATTTTTCTATAGAAAAATTTTCATTATAAAAATTTTTCTATAGAAAAATTTTCATTATAAAAATTTTTCTATAGAAAATTTTTCATTATAAAAATTTTTCTATAGAAAAATTTTCATTATAAAAATTTTTCTATAGAAAAATTTTCATAATAAAATTTTTTCTATAGAAAAATTTTCATTATAAAATTTTTTCTATAGAAAAGTTTTCATTATAAAAATTTTTCTATAGAAAAATTTTCATTATAAAAATTTTTCTACAGAAAAATTTTAATTTTAAAATTTTTTCCATAGAAAATTTTTATAATAAAATTTTTTCTAAAGAAACATTTTCATTATAAAATTTTTTCTATAAAAAAATTTTCATTATAAAATTTTTTCTATAAAAAAATTTTCATTATAAAATTTTTTCTATAAAAAATTTTCATTATAAAAATTTTTCTATAGAAAAATTTTCATTATAAAAATTTTTCTATGAAAAATGTTCATTATAAAAATTTTTCTATAGAAAAATTTTCATTATAAAAATTTTTCTATAGAAAATTTTTCATTATAAAAATTTTTCTATAGAAAAATGTTCATTATAAAAATTTTTCTATAGAAAAATTTTCATTATAAAAATTTTTCTATAGAAAAATTTTCATTATAAAAATTTTTCTATAGAAAAATTTTCATTATAAAAATTTTTCTATAGAAAAATTTTCATTATAAAAATTTTTCTATAGAAAAATTTTCATTATAAAAATTATTCTATAGAAAAATTTTCATTATAAAAATTTTTCTATAGAAAAATTTTCATTATAAAAATTTTTCTATGGAAAAATGTTCATTATAACAATTTTCTATAGAAAATTTTTTATTATAAAATTTTTCTATAGAAAAATTTTCGTTATAAATTTTTTCTATTCACTTTAAAATTTTTTCTATACAAAAATGTTCATTATAAAATTTTTTCTATGGAAAATTTTTCACTATAAAATTTTTTCAATAAAAAAATTTTTATTGCAAAAATTTTTCTATACAAAAATTTCATTATAAATTTTTTTCTATAAAAAATTTGTATTATAAAATTTTTTCTATAGAAACAATTTTGTTATACAATTTTTTCTTTAGAAAAATTTTCATTATAAAATTTTTTATATAGAAAAATTTTAATTATTATGGTTATTCCATTTTTGTATTGTACTGTTTTCAATTTCTTAAATTTAAGATATTTTCTTTCAAAATTTTAAAGAGTCTTTAACATTAAACGTAAAAGAGAACCTAAAATGGCCAAAGACATCAGGAAGTCAACTAGAAATAAGCCGGTCATTATGACAGACTTATGACACGAGAGCGAAAAATTTTATGATGGAGAAATAACTTCAAACATGTTACACTTACATAATGTAAACGTCAGCATTTCACTTATAAAGCGGCCTTTCCAGAAAGATTTGGCAGCATAAAAATATAAAAACATGAATTTGGTAATTTTCACACACAAAGCACTAACTGATACACTTAAATATTATTGCCTTGTCGATTAAATGGCCTATATGGCTTTTGGGTAAATTTTATTTTGATTTGATTATTCTTTTGCCATAATTTCTATTGTTTTTAAAAACAAAGACTGTTTTAAGAAAAAACAAACTTTGTTTTATAAAAAATTATTTAAAAGCACATAAGCCACTTGGCTGGCTAGACTTGTATGAATAAACTTATGCATGAGTGTGAGTTAAAAAAAATGTTAAAACTCTGGCCTAATACATGGGCTTGTGTTCATATGAAAATAAATATTTAAGTTTATATGAGTTGAGTATATGGTAACGATGATGAGGATGATGATGTCCTTAACCCACTAAAATATAAAATATAAAAATGATGCTGATGGACCCTTTTTCGTAAAAAGAAAAACACTAAAAGCTTGTTTAAGCATAATATTTGCATAAAAAATGTTAGGTTAGCTAAATATTACCCCTTTTTTAATGCGTATATGTTATATCTTTTTCATTCTTTAGACTTCAAGCTAAATGACAAAGAAAATTTTTTTGTGAACTCATTTAAAATTCCGTCTATGTCATGGTTTAACAAAACTGTATACTCGTACTCTATATAACCAAAGAAAAAAAGAGCTTTCCTTTTTAGCTTTCGGTTCAATTTGGCATAAACATTTTAAACATAAAATACTACAAATATGTAACCAAAAGACTTATTAGAGTAAACAGCAACATAAAATCTATATTATATTTAAAAAAATTTATAGCAAATGAAAAGGGGGAAAATTAAGTTGAAAAGAAAAATAACTCTTTAAAAAAAAACACCAAAAGTGAATTTCAAAGTTCATTGGCTTTGAGACATGAAAACTGTTTTGTTTGTAAAGCCAAAGTTATGTATTAGGTACTATTTTTTTTTTTTGTTAACCTACACTCTTTCCTAAGTGTGGGTGTATTTTGTCTTAGTATATGTGTGTTTTAAGGATATTTTATAGGCTTCTATTTGTAAGTTTGAAAAATATTTATACGATGGCAATATTAAAAGGAAGCCAAAGATTAAGTGCCATAATTTGTGTTTTGTAAAGAGAATCTCAAAAATAAAATCATGCAGATAAAATCGTACAAATACAGGCGCATTATGTAGTTGTAGATACAATTACACAAATGCTCTAACAGAGATACAAATGGCATATTAGCAAGTCTAAGCAGACAAATATTGATGGAAAGCAACATTTGCTACGATTAGGGCGAGAACAAAGCGCCCTACAGTTTCAGTTACAAACTAGAGAGAGAAAAATTTTATATTAAAAATTGTTCTGTGGAAAAAATTGTCATTGACACAAATTTTTGTATAAAAAAAGTTTTGTGATAAATATTTTTCTATCAAAATAATTTTTTTAAAGAAAAAATTTTATAATAAAAATTTTTTTTATAGAAAAAATTTTATTATTAAAATTTTTCTGTAGAAAAAATTTTAAGTTCCCAATAGAAAACATTTTATAAAAAACATTTGAATACAGAACAGAAACAGAAAAATTTAGTAACGAAAATACTTATATAAAAACAGATAATGAAATTTTTTCTATAGAAAAAACTTTATACTGAAATTTTTTCTATAGAAAAAATTTTACAATGAAAATTTTTCTATCGAAAAAATTTTACAATGAAATTTTTCCTATAGAAAAAATTTTACAAAGAAATTTTTTCAATAGAAAAAATTTTGCAATGAAATTTTTTCTATAGAAAAAATTTCATAATCTGTTACTATATAAGTATTTTCGTTACTAAATTTTTCTGTTTCTGTTCTGTATTCAAATTTTTTTTATAAAATGTTTCCTATTGGGAACTTTTCATTATAAAATTTTGTCTATAGAAAAATTTTAATTTCATTCTACAAAAAAATTTTCATTATACAATTTTTTCTATAGAAAAATATTCGATATAAAATTTTTTGTATAGAAAAATTTTCGTTACAAAATTTTTTCTATAGAATAAATTTTGTAAAGAAATTTTTTCTAGAGAAATAATTTTCTCATGAAATTTTTTCTTTAAAAAAAAATTCCTCAAGAAATTTTTTCTATAGAAAAAATTTTCTAATGAAATTTTTTCTATAAAACAAAATTTTATAATGAATTTTTTTCTATAAAAAAATTTTATAATGGAATTTTTTCTATAAAAAAAAAATTTATAACGACATTGTTTTTTATAGAAACAGTTTTATTATAAATTTTTTTCCATAGAAAAAATTTTCTCATGAATTTTTTTCTATAGAAAAAATTTTCTAATATTTTTTTCTATAGAGAAAATTTTCTCACGAATTTTTTTCTTTAGAAAAAATTTTCTCATGAAATTTTTCCTATAGAAAAAATTTTCTAATGAAATTTCTTCTATAAAAAAAATCTAATTAAATTTTTTCTATAGAAAAAATTTTATAATGAATTTTTTTTTTTAATTTTATAATGAAAATTTTCTATAAGAAAAATTTTTCTATAGAAAAAACTTTATAACGAAAGTTTTTATATCGAAAAAATTTAATAACTTAAATTTATCTATAATTTTTCTATAAAAAAAAATTTATTATGAATTTTTTTTTATTGAAAAAATTTTCTAGTTAAATTTTTCTAAAATTTAAAATTTAATAATCAAATTTTTTCTATAGAAACAAATTTTATAAGAGGAACAAATTTTATAAAGAAAATTTTTCTATAGCAAAAATTTTATAATAAAAATTTTTTCTATAAAAAATATTGTATAATGAAAATTTTTCTATAGAAAAAATTTTATAATGAAATTTTTTCTGTAGAAAAAATTTTATAATGAAAATTTTTCTTTAGAAAAAATTTTATAATGAAAATATTTTTATAGAAAAAATTTTATAATGAAAATTTTTCTATAGAAAAAATTTTATAATGAACATTTTTTAAAACATTGACTAAGACATAGACTAAGAAATGGAGTAGGACATAGACTAAGACATAGACTAAGACATAGACTAAGACATAGACTAAGACATAGACTAAGACATAGACTAAGACATAGACTAAGACATAGACTAAGACATAGACTAAGACATAGACTAAGACATAGACTAAGACATAGACTAAGACATAGACTAAGACATAGACTAAGACATAGACTAAGACACAGACTAAGACATAGACTAAGACATAGACTAAGACATAGACTAAGACATAGACTAAGACATAGACTAAGACATAGACTAAGACATAGACTAAGACATAGACTAAGACATAGACTAAGACATAGACTAAGACACAGACTAAGAAATAGACTAAGACATAGACTAAGACATAGACTAAGACATAGACCACGACATAACCTTAGATATAGACTTAACCCTGGACTAAGACTTAATAATTTCAGACTGCAGGGTAGTTTACAAATTTATATTTGCTATACCCTACTTCTTATTTACACTTAAACACACATAGTTAAACTGTTCATGTGAATTCATATGCTTAGATTACATAGATACAGATATGCATTATTTTTCCCACTTGTATAATTCAGTCTTAATGCTGGTTAACCGTTACTCATGTTGTTAAGGCACAAGGATGTGGGTATCAAAAATTTTATGAAAGGGTTTTTTGAGTAACGTAGTCATAAATTTAAGAGATATTATATAGATATTTTTACAAAATTTGTGTTATTTAAGATACAATATTAATTTGTAATAATTCCATGACATAGTTTTTTGGTATATCTATTTACGTTAAATGCTGGAACTCCAGACAAATTCTAATAATGTTCATTTTAGTAAAATTTAGTTTAAAATAAAATTTAATTTTCTCAAAGATTTTAACAAACATAAAGAAAATTTAAAAGTTTTTTAAATCCTTAGGGCATTACAGATCAATGTAAAAAGGAAAATGCCAAAACAGACAGCATTTTCTTAGATAAAATTCATAAATTTCCCCTTTTTTCATAGATTGTTGTCTGCGTTCTTTTTTCAAAATATTTCTACTTATTTATTAGATACTTTTTTCTGATACTTATTGATGATACAAAAATACAACATTGAGTAACATTGATATAAACAAAACTACTTCAACACTTACGGATGTCTACTTGAATTTGTATATTTTTCACACACACACATTCCGACACGTGTATCCATGGGATGTATCTATAAATATTTTATGTGTTCATATTAGTAAAAGAGACCAAAGAAACATGTAAATTCTCATTCTGGCTTATGTTTTACCACTACATTTTCATGGTGTAAGGAATTTGTGGGAGAGATTGTTGCAGATTTCTTGGGTCTGGGGATATTAGGTTTTTTTGCCTCACTAATATTTCCTGCAATTATGCTGGCTGGCTTTGGTATTATGTAAAACCAATAGACATAAATAACAGGAGCCTACAAATACAAGTATACTTAGACGATGTCTAGCAATAAATTTAAAAGCATTAAGGCATAAAAAAGTAAATACAGTGGAATGAAATAGAACAGAACTAGAACAAAAAATATTTCACTTCTAATGTTTATATGTATATGGTTTTCATCTACTCCAAGTGTTAAAGTTTGCATTACTTATCTCGGAAATCCTTAAATTTCTCTAAACACTCATAAACCCAAGAACAAATCTATTTGCAACATTTCAACATTAGAGCAAACAGTTTCTTTGAATGTAGGATAGTATGCGGTATCTGTTAAGGGAAAAGGCTTATTTATTATAATGTTGTGTTTCCCTTTTCTTATAGATTTAAAAATTTACATAGTCAAATAAATTTATGATTATTTATTTAGTAAAGACTACAAAATATTAATATAATATATGCAAAGCATTTCAGTATTTCAGCATGAAAATTTGCAATTTAATACAATTTATTTTTGAATTATGGTTATTATCTACTTCTACATACAAGTATGATGTTTTTTGTGTTTGTATTTATTCAATAGACATATAACATTTTAACATGTTTGTCAAGGAATTGTTAGCAGTAAATTAATAACAATTTTAGTAAAATTTCTTTGTTTACTCATTTGTGAAAAAGGATTTAATAACAAATTTAAAATAAGCAGATTTTAGATAATTTGATGTTGGAAACGGTTGGCAATCAAAAACATTTTTAAAAAAATTTCTATAAAAAGAGGAAATTTTTGAAAATTTTCCTCTAAAAATAGGAAATTCTTAAAAATGTTCCTCAAAAAATTGGAAACTGTTGAAAATTTTCCTATAAAAACAGGAAATTTTTAAAAATTTCCTATTTTTATAGGAAATTTCTTAAAAATGTTTAAAAATTTCCTATAAAAATAGGAAATTTTTGAAAAATTTCCTATAAAAATAGGAAATTTTTGAAAAATTCCTATAAAAATAGGAAATTTTTGAAAAATTTCCTATAAAAATAGGAAATTTTTGAAAAATTTCCTATAAAAATAGGAAATTTTTGAAAAATTTCCTATAAAAATAGGAAATTTTTGAAAAATTTCCTATAAAAATAGGAAATTTTTGAAAAATTTCCTATAAAAATATGAAATTTTTGAAAAATTTCCTATAAAAATAGGAAATTTTTGAAAAATTTCCTATAAGAATAGGAAATTTTTGAAAAATTTCCTATAATAATAGGAAATTTTTGTAAAATTTCCTATAAAAATAGGAAATTTTTGAAAAATTTCCTATAAAAACCGGAAATTTTTGAAAAATTTCCTATAAAAATAGGAAATTTTTGAAAAATTTCCTATAAAAATAAAAAATTTTTGAAAAATTTCCTATAAAAATAGGAAATTTTTGAAAAATTTCCTATAAAAATAGGAAATTTTTGAAAAATTTCCTATAAAAATAGAAAATTTTTGAAAAATTTCCTATAAAAATAGGAAATTTTTGAAAAATTTCCTATAAAAATAGGAAATTTTTGAAAAATTTCCTATAAAAATAGGAAATTTTTGAAAAATTTCCTACAAAAATAGGAAATTTTTGAAAAATTTCCTATAAAAATAGGAAATTTTTGAAAAATTTCCTATAAAAATAGGAAATTTTTGAAAAATTTCCTATAAAAAAAGGAAATTATTGAAAAATTTCCTATAAAAATAGAAAATTTTTGAAAAATTTCCTATAAAAATAGGAAATTTTTGAAAAATTTCCTATAAAAATAGGAAATTTTTGAAAAATTTCCTATAAAAATAGGAAATTTTTGAAAAATTTCCTATAAAAATAGGAAATTTTTGAAAAATTTCCTATAAAAATAGGAAATTTTTGAAAAATTTCCTATAAAAATAAAAAATTTTTGAAAAATTTCCTATAAAAATAGGAAATTTTTGAAAAATTTCCTATAAAAATAGGAAATTTTTGAAAAATTTCCTATAAAAATAGGAAATTTTTGAAAAATTTCCTATAAAAATAGGAAATTTTTGAAAAATTTCCTATAAAAATAGGAAATTTTTGAAAAATTTCCTATAAAAATAGGAAATTTTTGAAAAATTTCCTATAAAAATAGGAAATTTTTGAAAAATTTCCTATAAAAATCGGAAATTTTTGAAAAATTTCCTATAAAAATAGGAAATTTTTGAAAAATTTCCTATAAAAATAGGAAATTTTTGAAAAATTTCCTATAAAAATAGGAAATTTTTGAAAAATTTCCTATAAAAATAGGAAATTTTTGAAAAATTTCCTATAAAAATAGGAAATTTTTGAAAAATTTCCTATAAAAATAGGAAATTTTTGAAAAATTTCCTATAAAAATAGGAAATTTTTGAAAAATTTCCTATAAAAATAGGAAATTTTTGAAAAATTTCCTATAAAAATAGGAAATTTTTGAAAAATTTCCTATAAAAATAGGAAATTTTTGAAAAATTTCCTATAAAAATAGGAAATTTTTGAAAAATTTCCTATAAAAATAGGAAATTTTTGAAAAATTTCCTATAAAAATAGGAAATTTTTGAAAAATTTCCTATAAAAATAGGAAATTTTTGAAAAATTTCCTATAAAAATAGGAAATTTTTGAAAAATTTCCTATAAAAATAGGAAATTTTTGAAAAATTTCCTATAAAAATAGGAAATTTTTGAAAAATTTCCTATAAAAATAGGAAATTTTTGAAAAATTTCCTATAAAAATAGGAAATTTTTGAAAAATTTCCTATAAAAAAAGGAAATTTTTGAAAAATTTTCTATAAAAATAGGAAATTTTTGAAAAATTTCCTATAAAAATAGGAAATTTTTGAAAAATTTCCTATAAAAATAGGAAATTTTTGAAAAATTTCCTATAAAAATAGGAAATTTTTGAAAAATTTCCTATAAAAATAGGAAATTTTTGAAAAATTTCCTATAAAAATAGGAAATTTTTGAAAAATTTCCTATAAAAATAGGAAATTTTTGAAAAATTTCCTATAAAAATAGGAAATTTTTGAAAAATTTCCTATAAAAATAGGAAATTTTTGAAAAATTTCCTATAAAAATAGGAAATTTTTGAAAAATTTCCTATAAAAATAGGAAATTTTTGAAAAATTTCCTATAAAAATAGGAAATTTTTGAAAAATTTCCTATAAAAATAGGAAATTTTTGAAAAATTTCCTATAAAAATAGGAAATTTTTGAAAAATTTCCTATAAAAATAGGAAATTTTTGAAAAATTTCCTATAAAAATAGGAAATTTTTGAAAAATTTCCTATAAAAATAGGAAATTTTTGAAAAATTTCCTATAAAAATAGGAAATTTTTGAAAAATTTCCTATAAAAATAGGAAATTTTTGAAAAATTTCCTATAAAAATAGGAAATTTTTGAAAAATTTCCTATAAAAATAGGAAATTTTTGAAAAATTTCCTATAAAAATAGGAAATTTTTGAAAAATTTCCTATAAAAATAGGAAATTTTTGAAAAATTTCCTATAAAAATAGGAAATTTTTGAAAAATTTCCTATAAAAATAGGAAATTTTTGAAAAATTTCCTATAAAAATAGGAAATTTTTGAAAAATTTCCTATAAAAATAGGAAATTTTTGAAAAATTTCCTATAAAAATAGGAAATTTTTGAAAAATTTCCTATAAAAATAGGAAATTTTTGAAAAATTTCCTATAAAAATAGGAAATTTTTGAAAAATTTCCTATAAAAATAGGAAATTTTTGAAAAATTTCCTATAAAAATAGGAAATTTTTGAAAAATTTCCTATAAAAATAGGAAATTTTTGAAAAATTTCCTATAAAAATAGGAAATTTTTGAAAAATTTCCTATAAAAATAGGAAATTTTTGAAAAATTTCCTATAAAAATAGGAAATTTTTGAAAAATTTCCTATAAAAATAGGAAATTTTTGAAAAATTTCCTATAAAAATAGGAAATTTTTGAAAAATTTCCTATAAAAATAGGAAATTTTTGAAAAATTTCCTATAAAAATAGGAAATTTTTGAAAAATTTCCTATAAAAATAGGAAATTTTTGAAAAATTTCCTATAAAAATAGGAAATTTTTGAAAAATTTCCTATAAAAATAGGAAATTTTTGAAAAATTTCCTATAAAAATAGGAAATTTTTGAAAAATTTCCTATAAAAATAGGAAATTTTTGAAAAATTTCCTATAAAAATAGGAAATTTTTGAAAAAATTCCTATAAAAATAGGAAATTTTTGAAAAATTTCCTATAAAAATAGGAAATTTTTGAAAAATTTCCTATAAAAATAGGAAATTTTTGAAAAATTTCCTATAAAAATAGGAAATTTTTGAAAAATTTCCTATAAAAATAGGAAATTTTTGAAAAATTTCCTATAAAAATAGGAAATATTTGAAAAATTTCCTATAAAAATAGGAAATTTTTGAAAAATTTCCTATAAAAATAGGAAATTTTTGAAAAATTTCCTATAAAAATAGGAAATTTTTGAAAAATTTCCTATAAAAATAGGAAATTTTTGAAAAATTTCCTATAAAAATAGGAAATTTTTGAAAAAATTTCGGATAAAAATAGATTTTTTTTTCGTGACCACCCTTAACATTTAACTGTATTATCTAACTAGGATTTGTTGTTTGAGTAAGTTTAAGCCGCTAGTAATTTTAATTGGCAAATATTCCAACATTATTAGTCATTTTGGCATCAATATAAACTTTTAATAAATTTCTAAAAAATTAAAATCTTTAGTATTCGGTTGCTGTACAATCAATTTTATACATATACTATTCACAAATTTTTTGCATCTGATCCATTACATAACTGCTGTTCACTTTTCCTGTGGCCCCCTTACCCCTAAGAATCCTACGTTAAATATAAAAAAATATTTGTCCCCTATGAAATGTTAATGGATTTTAAACAATATTTTATGTGCACTTTAACAACCAATTTACATAAATGGCTAATGGCATATTGTGTGTGAAAAAATTATGATGGGAATCTCGAATGTCAGATGTTATGTCAAATATCATTTTATCTCGAGCTGAATTTTTCCATACCAAAATGTGAACAATTTACAGCAAGTGATGCAATAATTTTAATTTTTTCAGTTACTGGTAAATGTATGTGTGTAATCGTTTTATATGGCCCTGAAAATTTGTACGCATTTCTATAGATAAATAATGGAGGTATTAATGTCAATGTACAAAAATTCTATTATCCCTGAGTTCAAGTGGCAGAAAAAAAAATAAAAATAATAGTGAGAGTGTGCAATTTTCAAAAATACATAAACGAAATATGTTTATGCATAAATTTCTATTACACATTTCAGTTTTTTTTGTCGTTGGAAATATTTCAAGCGTTAGCAGCATTTCATCCTTTTAAATGAAAATTTAAAATGTTTCTCGAAAGCTGCAGGCAAAAAGTTGAAATACGAAAACTACACATTTCTGTTCTTAAAGTCTTAAATGTTTTATTTATAAAGAGTTTATTAAAATTTAAATGTTAATTAAGTTGTTTTTTTGCATCTTTTGAATTCCAACTGTTCATCTCATTATTTGTGTGCCTTTTTATTTGCAAGTGTGAGTGAAAGTGTTAGTACTAATGTGTGTGTGTGTGTTTGTTTGTTAAGTATTGGTGCATAAAACCGTTAGATTTAAGTTCAACAGTTACATTTCTCAACAACTTAATTAGTAAAATGTTGTTGCTGGCTGCTTTTCTACCAGTTTAATATTTATTATACGCAACCTCGTCTCAACTTTTTAACAGTGGGACTAAAAAGATTAAATGGTAAGCAGCAAAAATAGTTTTATCAAAATTTTGGGACATCAAACATTTAATTGAAAAGTTTTACTGTAGTGTATTGCACTAAGAATCCCAATTTATTACAATTATTTATTATTGTAATAAATAGTTCTTTGATAAAACCAAAAAATGTTGGTGGGGAAACCTTTCCTCGACGCGTTTCGATGGTTGGTTAACCATCTCATCAGGAGGATTATCCCTAATTCCAGACAGAGCGAAAACCTCACATTATGTATAATTTGAGGGACTGAATAAATACGAATTATTATTATTGTGTCCAACAAATATCAACATAAAGCGAAGATTATCATCCGAACAGAAACACACAAACATTTTTTAGTTTTATCATTTCTTTATTTCCCTCAAATTATACATAATGTGAGGTTTTCGCTCTGTCTAGAATTAGGGATAATCCTCCTGACGACATGGTCTAACCAACCATCGAAACGCGTCGAGGAAAGGTTTCCCCACCAACATTTTTTGGTTTTATCAAATAACAATTTATTACAATAATAAATAATTGTAATAAATTGGGATTCTTAGTGCAATACACAACAGTAAAACTTTTTAAAATAGTTTTAGTTCTACTCAAAACCAGATGTAGGAAATTTTTGCAAAATTTCCTAAAAAAATTAGAAATTTTTTAAAAATTTCCAATAAAAAAAAACTTTTTGAAACATCTCTAATAAAAAAGAAATTTCGGAAAAATTTCATATAAAACAAGGAATTTTTTGAAAATTTTTCAACAAAAAGTAAAAAATTTCCTGTAAAAATAAGATATTTTTTAAAATATTAGGGAATTTTCGAAAAAAAAAAACATAAGAAATTTTCGGAAAATTTTCTATAAGAATACGAAATTTTTGAAAAAAATTATATAAAAATTAGAAATGTTCTAAAAATTTTCTATAAAAATAGGAAACTTTTGAAAAGTTTCCTATAAAAAAAAAAAAAAAATTGGAAAGTTTATTAAAAAAATAAGAAATACTTAAAAAAAATTTTGAAAAAATATGAAATTTTTGAAAAATTTCTTAAAAATATATAAAATTTTTGAAAAATTCATAAAAAAATTAAAAGTTTTTTTAAAATTTTCTATAGCAATAAGACATTTTTGAAAAATATCCTATAACAATAAGAAATTTTTGAAAAATTTCCTACAAAAATAAGAAATTTTTAAAAAATTTCCTATAAAAATAAGAAATTTTTGAAAATTTTTCTATATAAATAAAAAAAATTTTGAAAGCTTTCTTATAAAACTAAACATTTTTTAAAAATTTCTTAAAAATATAACAAATTTTTAAAAAATTTCTTATAGTAATAAGAAATTTTTTAAAAATTTCTTATAAAAATAAGAAATTTTTGAAAAATTTCTTATCAAAATAAGAAATTTTTGAAAAATTTCTTATAAAAATAAGAAATTTTTGAAAAATTTCTTATAAAAATAAGAAATTTTTGAAAAATTTCTTATAAAAATAAGAAATTTTTGAAAAATTTCGTATAAAAATAAGAAATTTTTTAAGAATTTGTTATTAAAAAAGAAATTTTTGAAAATTTTCTTATAAAAATAAGAAACTTTTGAAAATTTTCTTATAAAAATAAGAAATTTTTGAAAAATTTCTTATGAAAATAAGAAATTTTTGAAAAATTTTTTATAAAAATAAGAAATTTTTGAAAAATTTCTTATAAAAATAAGAAATTTTTGAAAAATTTTTTATAAAAATAAGAAATTTTTAAAAAATTTCTTATAAAAATAAGAAACTTTTGAAAAATTTCTTACGAAAATAAGAAATTTTTGAAAAATTTCTTATGAAAATAAGAAATTTTTGAAAAATTTCTTATGAAAATAAGAAATTTTTGAAAAATTTCTTATAAAAATAAGAAATTTTTGAAAAATTTCTTATAAAAATAAGAACATTTTGAAAAATTTCCTATAAAAATAAGAAATTTTTGAAAAATTTCTTATAAAAATAAGAAATTTTTGAAAAATTTCGTATAAAAATAGGAAATTTTTTATGAATTTGTTATTAAAAAAGAAATTTTTGAAACTTTTCTTATAAAAATAAGAAACTTTTGAAAAATTTCTTACGAAAATAAGAAATTTTTGAAAAATTTCTTATGAAAATAAAAAATTTTTGAAAAATTTCTTATAAAAAAAGAAATTTTTGAAAATTTTCTTATAAAAATAAGAAACTTTTGAAAATTTTCTTATAAAAATAAGAAATTTTTGAAAAATTTCTTATGAAAATAAGAAATTTTTGAAAAATTTTTTATAAAAATAAGAAATTTTTGAAAAATTTCTTATAAAAATAAGAAATTTTTGAAAATTTTTTTATAAAAATAAGAAATTTTTAAAAAATTTCTTATAAAAATAAGAAACTTTTGAAAAATTTCTTACGAAAATAAGAAATTTTTGAAAAATTTCTTATGAAAATAAGAAATTTTTGAAAAATTTCTTATAAAAATAAGAAATTTTTGAAAAATTTCTTATAAAAATAAGAAATTTTTGAAAAATTTCTTATAAAAATAAGAACATTTTGAAAAATTTCCTATAAAAATAAGAAATTTTTGAAAAATTTCTTATAAAAATAAGAAATTTTTGAAAAATTTCGTATAAAAATAAGAAATTTTTTAAGAATTTGTTATTAAAAAAGAAATTTTTGAAACTTTTCTTATAAAAATAAGAAACTTTTGAAAAATTTCTTACGAAAATAAGAAATTTTTGAAAAATTTCTTATGAAAATAAAAAATTTTTGAAAAATTTCTTATAAAAATAAGAAATTTTTGAAAAATTTCTTATAAAAATAAGAAATTTTTGAAAATTTTCTTATAAAAATAAGAAACTTTTGAAAAATTTCTTACGAAAATAAGAAACTTTTGAAAAATTTCTTACGAAAATAAGAAATTTTTGAAAAATTTCTTATGAAAAATAGAAATTTTTGAAAAATTTCTTATAAAAATAAGAAATTTTTGAAAAATTTCTTATAAAACTAAGAAATTTTTGAAAATTTTCTTATAAAAATAAGAAATTTTTGAAAAATTTTCTTATAAAAATAAGAAATTTTTGAAAAATTTCTTATAAAAATAAGAAATTTTTGAAAAATTTCTTATAAAAATAAGAAATTTTTGAAAAATTTCTTATAAAAATAAGAAATTTTTGAAAATTTTCTTATAAAAATAAGAAATTTTTGAAAAATTTCTTATAAAAATAAGAAATTTTTGAAAAATTTCTTATAAAAATAAGAAATTTTTGAAAAATTTCTTATAAAAATAAGAAATTTTTGAAAAATTTCTTATAAAAATAAGAAATTTTTGAAAAATTTCTTATAAAAATAAGAACATTTTGAAAATTTTTCTATAAAAATAAGAAATTTTTGAAAAATTTCTTATAAAAATAAGAAATTTTTGAAAAATTTCTTATAAAAATTAGAAATTTTTGAAAAATTTCTTATAAAAATAAGAAGTTTTTGAAAAATTTCTTATAAAAATAAGAAATTTTTGAAAAATTTCTTATAAAAATAAGAAATTTTCGAAAAATTTCTTATAAAAATAAGAAATTTTTGAAAAATTTCTTATAAAAATAAGAAATTTTTGAAAAATTTCTTATAAAATGAAAAAAAATGGAAAAATTTCTCATAAAAAAAAATAATTTTTTTAAAAATTTCTTATAAGAATAAGAACTTTTTGAAATATTCTCATAGAAACAATAAACTTTAATAAATTTTCTTATGAAAATAAAAATTTTCTATAAAAATAAGAAATTTTTAAAAAAATTTAAAATTTCCAAAAAGAAATTTTTGAAAAATTTACTATAAAAATATGAAATTTTTGAAAATTTTCCTATAAAAAAAGATATTTTTAAAAATTTTCTGTAAAACTAGGGTTTTGAACAATTTTTTATAAAAATAGGAGAAAATTCCTTTAAAAATGAGACATTTTTGAAAAATTTCCTATAAAAATAAGAAAATTAAAAAAAATTTATGAGAAATTTTTTAAAATTTTCCTATAAAAATAAGAAATTTTTATAAATTTTAGAAACTTATGAAAAGTTTCTTATAAAATTCGAATTTTTTGAAAAATTTCACATTAAAATAGGAAATATTTTAAAAATTTTCTAAAAAGATAAAAAATTTTTGAAGAATTTCTAAAACTAAGAAATACAATTTTCTATAAATATTAATTTTTTAAAAAATTTCCTAATAAAAATGTGCAAAGGGCACGTTGTATTTACATACATTCATGTAATTTACTTACATACATATGTTGTTAACATTGTTACTATTCTAAAAATAGCATCAAACCAAAAAAGTCTTGTTCTTCTCTATTTACATGCCAATGGCAAGTGAAAAGATCGAGCAAAACAAGTAATAGGAGAATACACAATCAATTAAACGTAGTGATGTTCGATCAAACTCAATGAGTTAAATTGATGATTATCTCTGCGATTTGACAACTCGACTGTGGTCGAGGGCGCTAAGTGCTGATGACGTCCTGTGGCGGGACAGAAATTGCAATCCACTGAACCGCGTTCAAAAATAATTTTTTCAGTTTTTCTCCACAATTACTTTTCAAATTTTCAAAATTAATAATTTGAAAGTTAAATGAACTCAAGCCTGATTAAAACTAATTTTTCAATTAATTCTAAAGTTCGAATAATTAAAAAAGAGGAAATTTTATAAAAATAAAAAAAAAAATGTTTTTTAACTTTCAATACAAAATTAAGTTATATCCTAATTCTTTCAAATGGAATGACAAAGACCATGTGTTTCTTGTTGTGTATTAACCAGAGTTTGAGTTGCCCTACTGTGCAGCGCTTAGTAAGGCAAATTATGGGAAGGTATTAATGAAAGGTCTGACAGCGACAGTTTTATAATGTGCAAATGTGTAACCAACTATTTATTAATGCGTTCAAGTTTACGATTCTTAGTTTTATGAGAAATTGTTAACAGATTTGTTTTTTGGTATTTTATTATAATTAAATGTAACACCTGAATATTTTTATTTAGGAAATGAATAAATATTTTAGTCAGAAATTTTTTTTTCAAAATATTTATTTTGTTAATTAAAGTTTTACGACCTTGCTAGGGGAATATTAGTTACGGGTGCAACAAAAAAATAGGGAAAAAGACAAGATTAAGGGAAATGATATACACAAGATAAAGGGTGCAAAATCCCTTCAAGATTCATGTAAGAATGTTCATAGAATTTCGAATCCTAAATTCCTTTTTTATAGAGTGTATTTAAGCTCATTTATGTTTTATTGCTAAAATATACTAAAAAAATTGAAAAACAAAATTAAGAATTTCTGACAATTTTTATTTTATGTCTAAAACAACCTTGACTTTTTGTATTTTTTGTATTCATTTATTCCATTATATACCTACAACAGAAAAAAAAGTCTGCAACTTATTTATTCATTTCACTGTGACTCTGACTTGAGGGCGAAAATGAAAATAAAATTTCGTGTTAAACAAGAAAGAAAACAAAAAACTTAAATATAATGCAAATTTAAGTTGGATAAGATTTTTATCAACAAATTGTATAAATAAAATAAAAGAACAACTTTTTTTTATACATAATTTCATTTTCATTTGTCTTTCGCCCTTTTTAAGTTTTGAAAATAATAAAACTTTTTTTATGAGTTTTTCCCCAGTTTATTTTCATTGTTTTAAACAGGCGCAAGGTTAATTCCAAATCTTGCATTTGAATATTTTGTTCTTTGTCGTTTACCATTTTCTCTCACTTTCCGTTTCCTTTTTAGTCTAAAGTCAATGACAAAATGATGTCATCTTTCTTTAATAACAATTTTCCTTTTCGCTTGTTTTAGTTTTTCTCACTCCTTTGAAGTTTAGCAAAACACATGTTTTTTTCTTTCTCTTCAAATATTTAGATTAAATTTGCTTTAAACTTTAGACATTTTCGTAATTCTTTGACATTAAATTGAACATGTTTCGGCTTCTCTAATACATTGAAATTAGTTTGAACAAGACTCCAAGGATTTTGCTTACACATTTCTATGATTTGAAGGTATTTGTGTGTGTAGCAGGAGGTGGTGTATGGCCTTTTGACGGTACGAGTAAATGCATATGTATATTTTTATAAATTAGACATGTGATGTTATGCATGTTTGTGCGTGCTTTATATTTTATAATAAGACTTTTGGGAACAATTTAAACATTTTATGTGAACAACAATTTTTAATTAAAATTTTGTTTAAAGATAACCGCAGAGGGTTAGATATAAGCTTATGATAGGCTAAGGTTTAATTTATGTAAACAGATACAAATTTCAAAATATTAAACCTAAAATCAAAATTCTAAAGCAATTTATAATTTAAATATAAAATAATTTTGGAGACAAAAATTTCTTCCTAAAGAAAATTATTCAAAAATTTATTACTTTTTTAGAAAAATTTTCATTTTTTTTTTATATCCTTAGGACTAAATATTTCTTATTTTTTAAAAGATTTCATATTTTTATAAGAATATTTTTTAAAAATTTTTTATTTTTATAAGAAATGTTTTTAAAAGTTTCTTACTTGTATTAGAAAATTTAATAAAATTTTTTAGCTTTTAGGAAATTTCTTATTTTTAGAGAATTTTTTTCAAAAATTTCTTATTTTTAAAGAAAATTTTCCAAATTGTCTTATTTTTATAAAATTTTTTTTATAAATTTCTTATTTTTATATGGAATTTTTCAAAATTTCTTAGCTTTAGGAAATTTCTAATTTTTATAGGACATTTTAAAAAAATTTCTTATTTTTATAGGAAATTTTAAAGAAATTTCTTATTTTATAAGAAATTTTTAAAGAAATTTTATTTTAATAGAAAATATTTAAAAAAATTTTTATTTTTATAGGAAATTATTAAAAAAAAAGAACTGAAAAAAGCAAAAATTTTTATAGGAAATTTTTAAAAAATTTATTATTACAGAAAATTTTTAAAAATTTCATATTTTTATAGGAAAGTTTTCAAAAATTTCTTATTAAAGGAAATTTTTAAAAAATTTGTATTTTTATAGGAAATTTTTCAAAAATTTCTTATTACAGGAAATTTTTAAAAAATTTCTTATTACAGGAAATTTTTCAAAAATTTCTTATTACAGGAAATTTTTCAAAAATTTCTTATTACAGGAAATTTTTAAAAATTTCTTTTTTGTAGGAAATTTTTCAAAAATTTCTTATTACAGGAAATTTTTAAAAATTTCTTATTACAGGAAATTTTTAAAAATTTCTTATTTTTATAGAAAATTTTTCAAAAATTTCTTATTTTTATAAGAATTTTTTCAAAAAATTTTTATTTTTATAGAAAATTTTTCAAAAAATTTTTATTTTTGTAGAAAATTTTTCAAAAAAACTTAATTTTTATAGAAAGTTTTGAAAAAATTTCTTATTTAAATGGGAAAATTTTCAAAAAAAATTTCTTATTTTTATAGGAAATTTTTAAAAAATTTCTTATTTTTACAATAAATTTTTCAAAAATTTCTTATTTTGAAAGAAAATTTTTCAAAAATGTCCTTGTTTTATAGGAAATTTTTCAAAAATTTCTTATTTTTATAGGAAATTTTTAAAAAAATTATTTGTAAAAGAAATTTTTTTTTAAAAATTTTCTTATTTATATAGGAAATTTTTCAAAAATTTTCTTATTTATATAGAAAATTTTTCAAGGAATTTTTATAGCAATTTTTCAAAAATTTCCTTTTTTATAACAAATTTTAAAAAATTTTTCTATTTTAATAGGAAATTTTTCAAAAATTCCTTTTTTTTGAAAGGAAATTTTTAAAAAATTTCTTAATTTTATAGGAAATTTTTTTCAACTTTCTTATTTTAAACGAAAAATTTATAAAAAAAACTTCTAAGGAAATTTTTTAAATAATTCAAATTTTATAGGAAACTTTAAAAAAAAATGTATATTTTATAGGAAATTTTAGAAAATTTTATACTTTTGGAGGATTTTTTTTTTAAATTTCCTATTTTGATAGAAAATTTTTAAAATTTTTTTATTTTTATAAGAACTTTTTCAAAAATCTCTTATTTTATAGGAAATTTTTCAAAAATTTCTTATTTTATAGGAAATTTTTCAAAAATTTCATACTTTTAGGAAGTTTTTTAAAAATTTCTTATTTTATAAGAAATTTTTCAAAAATTTCCAATTTTTATAGGAAATTTTTCAAAAATTTTCTTAGTTTTATAGAAAATTTATCAAACAATTTCTATTTTTATAGCAAATTATTTAAAAATTCTTTTATTTTAAAAGTAAATTTTGCAAAAATTTCTTAAATTTATAGGAAATTTTTTAAAACTTTCTTATTTTTATGCGAAATTTTTCAAAAATGTCTATAGGAAATTTTTAAAAAATTTCTTATTATAGGAAATTTTTAAAAAATTTCTTATTATAGGAAATTTTTAAAAATTTATTTTTATTATTTAAGTAATTTTTAAAAAATTACTTATTTTTATAGAAAATTTCTCAAAAATTTCTTGTTTTTATAGGAAATTTTTCGAAAACTGTTTTTTTTTTTGAAAGGAAATTTTTCAAAAATTTAAAAAAAAATTCTTATTTTAAATGGAAAATTTAAAAAAAACTTCGCATTTTTATAGGAAATTTTTCAAATATTTCTTATTTTTATACGAAATTTTTGAAAAATTTCTTAGCTTTATAGGAAATTTTTAAAAATTTTCTTATTTTTATGGGAAATTTTTAAAAAATTTCTTATTTTGATAGGAAATTTTTAAAAATTTGTTTATTTTTATAGGAAATTTTTAAAAAATTTCTTATTTTTATAGGAAATTTTTATAAAATTTCTTATTTTTATTTAATTTTTTTTTAAAAATTTGTAAATTTTATGGGAAATTTTTAAAAATTTTTTATTTTTATAAGATTTTTTTTTTTTATTTCTAATTTCTAAATTTTATAAAAAATTTTTCAACAACTTCTTATGTTTATAGGAAAATTTTCAAAAATTTCTTATTTTTATAGGAAATTTTTCAAATAATTTTATTTTTATAGGAAATTTTTCGAAATTTTTTTTATCTTTATAGGAAATTTTTCAAAAAAGTCCCATTTTTACATGAAATTCTTCAAAAATTTCCTAGTTTTATAGAAAATTTTTCAAAAATTTCTTATTTTTATAGAAATTTTAAAAAAAATTTCTATTTTTATAACAATATTTTCAAAAATTTCATATTTTCAAATTTTTCAAAAACTTCTTTTATTTTAAAAGGAAAGTTTTCAAAAATTTCTTAATTTTCAAGGAAATCTTTTAAGCTACAAATTTAGAAAAAACTTTTATAGGAAATTTTTCAAAAATTTCTTATTTTTATATGAAATTTTTCAAAAATTTCTTAGTTTTATAGGAAATTTATCAAAAATTTCATATTTTTATATTAAATTTTTTCGTATTTTTATAAAACATTTATAGGACAAAAATTTGTTATTTTTATTGAAAATTTTTCAAAAATTTCTTATTTTTATAGGAAATTTTTCAAAAATTTCTTATTTTTATAGGAAATTTTTCAAAAATTTCTTATTTAAAAAAAAAAATTCAAAACATTTTTATTTTATAAAAAATTATTCGAATATATCTTAAATAAAATTTTTTAGTTAAATATGAAAATATGAATGATTTTTCTCCGAAATTTAATATTAAAAAAACACAGACAATTTTTATTTTACAAAAATTAAATACAATAAATAACCAGACGTTTATATTCCTTAAACAAATTTTTTCAAAAAATAAATGTAAAAAATTCAAATTAAAAATAAATAGCCTTAAAGGCATTGTCAACACTTATGTTCAGAAAGAAAAAATTTCAAACTCATTTTACCTAATGCGCAAATACTTCTTAATAAACTTTTTCTTTCGTTCTTCCAAAAATTCATTATCGTTTTAAATATATAAAAAAATACAAGGAATTGCTTCTTATAACAACAAAAGAAAAAAGTTGTTATTTTATTTAAGAGTCGCAAAAAACAAGTTTTTGAAACTGAAACATATGATATTTACCGAGACATATAGAAGCGAAAATTATGTCCTTATATTTTATATGACAAGGATACGTGTAAATATTTTACACACACACGCAAACTCAAACATTGATTTAAACACTTGACACCACTAACACTCATACAAATGAGATCTAAAACATTGTTCCTTTTTTCTTGTTATTGCCTCTTGGTTTTTTGGAGCGATAATTATATTAACGCAATAAAACAATTTACGCTGTAATTTTAGAATTGAGGAACCAAAAAGAAACAGACACGAAAATTTTAATAATAAAAAGTATTTTAAGGGGAAATTTTTTCCTTTTTAGGAATTTTTCAAAAATTTCTTATTTTTATCGCATTTCCAAAAGGTATTATTTTTATAGGAAATTTTTAAAAAATTTTTTGTAAAATTTTTATAGGAAAATTTTCAAATTTTTTTTTTAATTTCCAAAAAATTCCTATTTTTGTAGGAAATTTTTCAAAAAATTCTTTCTTTTATGGGAAAATTTTCAAAAATTTCATTTTTTTATAGGAAATTTTTAAAAAATTTCTCATTTTTATAGAAAATTTTTTAAAAATTTCTTATTTTTATAGGAAATTTTTCAAAAATTTCTTATTTTTATAGGAAATTTATCAAAACTTTCTTAATTTTATAGAAAATTTTTCAAAAATTTCTTATTTTTATAGGAAATTTTTCAAAAATTTCTTACTTTGATAGTAAATGTTTCAAAAAATTCTTATTTTTATAGGAAATCTTTAAAAAATTTCTTAGTTTTAAAGGAAGTTTTTCAAAAATTTCTTATTTGTAATAGAAATTTTTCTAAAATTTCTTATTTTATAGGAAAATTTTCAAAAATTTCTTATTTTCTAGGAAATTTTTCAAAAAATTTTTATTTTTATAGGAAATTTATCAAAAATTTCTTATTTTTATAGGAAATTTTTCAAAAATTTCTTATTTTGATAGTAAATTTTTCAAAAATGTCTTATTTTGATAGGAAATTTTTTAAAAATTTCTTATTTTTTTTTAAGAAATTTTTCAAAAATTTCTTATTTTTATGGGAAATTTTTCAAAAATTTCTTATTTTATAGGAAATTTTTCAAAAATTTCTTACTTTGATAGTAAATGTTTCAAAAAATTCTTATTTTTATAGGAAATCTTTAAAAAATTTCTTAGTTTTAAAGGAAGTTTTTCAAAAATTTCTTATTTGTAATAGAAATTTTTCTAAAATTTCTTATTTTATAGGAAAATTTTCAAAAATTTCTTATTTTCTAGGAAATTTTTCAAAAAATTTTTATTTTTATAGGAAATTTATCAAAAATTTCTTATTTTTATAGGAAATTTTTCAAAAATTTCTTATTTTGATAGTAAATTTTTCAAAAATGTCTTATTTTGATAGGAAATTTTTTAAAAATTTCTTATTTTTTTTTAAGAAATTTTTCAAAAATTTCTTATTTTTATGGGAAATTTTTCAAAAATTTCTTATTTTATAGGAAATTTTTCAAAAATTTCTTTATAGGAAATTTTTCAAAAATTTCTTTATAGGAAATTTTTCAAAAATTTCTTTATAGGAAATTTTTCAAAAATTTCTTATTTTTATAGGAATTTTTCAAAAATTTCTTATTTTTATAGTAAATTTTTAAAAATTTCTTATTTTTTTCAATTTTTCAAAAATTTCTTATTTTTAAAGGAAATTTTTCAAAAATTTCTTATTTTTTTAGAAAGTTTTTCTAAAATTTCTTAATTTTAATGAAAAATATTCAAAAATTTCTTATTTTTATAGGAAATTTTTCAAAAATTTATTACTTTTATAGGAAATTTTTCAAAAATTTCTTATTTTTATGGGAAATTTTTCAAAATTTTTTTATTTTTATAGGAAATTTTTCAAAATTTTTTTATTTTTATAGGAAACTTTTCAAAAATTTTCTGTTTTTATACGAAAATTTTCAAAAATATCTTATTTTTATAGGAAACTTTTCAAAATTTTTTTATTTTTATAAGAAATTTTTCGAAAATTTCTTAATTTTAGAGGAAACTTTTTAAAAATTTCTTGTTTTTATAGGATTTTTTTTTTAAATTTCTTGTTTTTATAGGAAATTTTTTAAAAATTTCTTTTTTTTTTATAGGAAATTTTTCAAAAACTGTATAATATTGCTTACACGTGTTTATATCGATGAATATGTTGGACCGTTCATATAAATAAATGAATATGTATTTTAACTTTTCAGAGCTAAAAATTCTACTAAAAAAATTCCATTTTTTTTTGTTTTATTTTTCCAACAAAAGAACGCTTAAAAACCAAACACATCCAACAATTTAAATATTAAACATTTGGCAATTTACAACAAGTTTCGGAGAATGAACGTTTTTTTTGCCAATTTTTATTTTAACTTTTTTGAAATTTGTTTGTTGTTTGTTTTGCTTATACACGCGAACAAGCCGTTTTGAGTTACATGATAATAAAACCATTTCAGTTGTTATTTCCCTAAATGTATGTGTTACGAATTTCTGCTTTTTTGTAGTCTGTAAAATAGAATTTTTGATTGTGCTTTCGTGTTTCCTTCAACTGAAATTCAAGGCTATAAAATTGCCCAAAAATTTATTATTTTACTGCGCTTGTTTTTAGCTGGAAAATAAAAAGAATTCTAACAGATTTTTGTAATGAATATAAAAGGTATTTTTTTTGCTATATAAGAGAGTATATAAAATTTTAGGAAAAACTAAAAATTGTAGAACAATTTTCTTAATTTTAATGAAATTGTAACAAGGATTCCGAATTTTGTTTCGATATGCCTTTATTTTATTAAAGCTAACGTCAATAACGCCAAAAGCTTAAAAAATTTTCCATGACATTCTCAAGGTTTTTAACTATAAATGGAAAAGGTAACCAGCTTTAATACAACCGCCGTCAAAATTTTAACATGAACATGAAATATAACAAATTATTTAAATTCATGTGAGTTACTCTGGCATATGTCTACATTTGGCCTGAATGTGTTGCAAATTTACATTAAGTCTTACACACATTTTCGCTTAAACTAGAAAAATACATTTAAATGTTATATCAAAGGTTATGTTTGAGGCAAATATTCGAAATTTCTTTAATTCAGTAGAATATTTTAAAAATTTTTTTAAATTATTTAATAAATTTTTCAAAAATTTCTTATTTTTATATGAAATTTTTTAAAAATTTCATGTTCTTGTAGGAAATTTTTAAAACAATTTCTAATTCTTATAGAGAATTTTCAAATTTTTTTATTTTATAGGAACTTTTCCAAAAATTTTGTTTATAGGAAATTTTTCAAAAACTTCTAATTTTTATAGTAAATTTTTCAAAAATTTCCTATTTTTTTAAGAAATTTTTTTAAAAATTTCCGTTTTATAAGAAATTTTTCAAAACTAATCGTATTTTTATAGGAAATTTTTCAAAAATTTCCTTTTTTATAAGAAAATTTTTCAAAAATTTCCTACTTTTATAGAAAATTTTTCAAAAATTTCCTATTTTGATAGGAAATTTTTCAAAAATTTACTATTTTGATAGGAAATATTTCCAAAATTTCCTATTTTGATAGGAAATTTCCTATTTTTATAGGAAATTTTTCAAAAATTTCCTATTCTTATAGGAAATTTTTCAAAAATTTCATATTTTTATAGGAAATTTTTCAAAAATTTCCTATTTTTATAGGAAATTTTTCAAAAATTTCATATTTTTATAGGAAATTTTTCAAAAATTTCCTATTTTTATAGGAAATTTTAAAAAAATTTCCTATTTTTATAGGAAATTTTTCAAAAATTTCCTATTTTTATAGGAAATTTTTCAAAAATTTCCTATTTTTATAGGAAATTTTTCAAAAATTTCCTATTTTTATAGGAAATTTTTCAAAAATTTCCTATTTTTATAGGAAATTTTTCAAAAATTTCCTATTTTTATAGGAAATTTTTCAAAAATTTCCTATTTTTATAGGAAATTTTTCAAAAATTTCCTATTTTTAAAGGAAATTTTTCAAAAATTTCCTATTTTTATAGGAAATTTTTCAAAAATTTCCTATTTTTATAGGAAATTTTTCAAAAATTTCCTATTTTTATAGGAAATTTTTCAAAAATTTCCTATTTTTATAGGAAATTTTTCAAAAATTTCCTATTTTTATAGGAAATTTTTCAAAAATTTCCTATTTTTATAGGAAATTTTTCAAAAATTTCCTATTTTTATAGGAAATTTTTCAAAAATTTCCTATTTTTATAGGAAATTTTTTAAAAATTTCCTATTTTTATAGGAAATTTTTCAAAAATTTCCTATTTTTATAGGAAATTTTTCAAAAATTTCCTATTTTTATAGGAAACTTTTTGAAAATTTTCTATTTTTATAGGAAATTTTTTAAAAATTTTCTATTTTTATAGGAAATTTTTCAAAAATTTCCTATTTTTATAGAAAATTTTTCAAAAATTTCCTATTTTTATAGGAAATTTTTCAAAAATTTTCTGTTTTTATAAGAAATTTTTCAAAAATTTCCTATTTTATAGGAAATTAAAAAAAAAATCCTATTTTTATAAGAATTTTTTAAAAATTTTCCTATTTTTATAGAAAATCTTTCAAAAATTTGTTATTTCTATATGATTATTTTTTAATTTCTTATTTTTATAGGAAATTTTTTAAAAATGTCTTATTTTCATATAAAATTTTTTAAAAATTTCTTATTTTCATATGCAATTATTTAAAAATTTATTATTTTTATGGCAAATTTTTATTTTTCTAAGAAGTTTTTCATAAATTTCTTGTTTTTTTCGGAAATTTGTTAAAAATATAAATTTTCTTAATCAAATTTATTATTTTTTTTTGCAGGAAGTTTTTCAAAAATTCCTTGGAAATATATATATGTATATATATATATATATATATATATATATATATATATATATATATATATATATATATATATATATATATATATGTATATATATATATATATATATATATATACATATAGATATATATATTATAAAAAGTTTTTGAATTATTTTTAGGAATTTGATTTTGTGTTTTCGTATTAACATGTACAAATATTTTAGTTCACGTCTTCGTGCTAAACTATAATTTTGTTTCCTTTGTAAAATATTTTTTATGACTTCTAACCTTTTCTAAAATCAATTTCATGTTTTAAGCCTTTCAATATATTTGTTTGTCCTAGGGAAATTTTTAAAGAATTCATATAAAATTCCTATTGACTTTCATAACCAACAACTCAAATTAAGTGATTTTTGTATTTATTTTTTGATTTTATTGCGAAATAAAAATTATTATAAAAGAAGCACTAGAAATATGAGAAAACATTTTGATATATTTTAGGCTGAAAAGGAAAAATATAAAAGAAATCTTACAAATGTGTCCCTTTTAATATTTCTAAAGATTGAGTGATTTCTAACAGAAAAATTCACGAGTATGTATGTAAATTACTGGTATTTTCGTTTTATGTTGATATGTTGAAATATTTTATTTTCCAACAATAACTAATAACAATGCGATGAAAGAATATAATAAAAACCCGAAAATTTTGATTGATTTGTATTACATAAACCTCCATATGGTACATCAATATAAATAAATGTTAGAATATAATAAACTAAAATGGAAAAAAATGTGGTTAAATTTATTATTGTATATTTGTTTCTTAAATAAATTCATGTTCTTTCATGCCTTCAAGGCATCACCTCGTGCGTATGAGTTTTATTGAATTCACTTTCACATTCAACCGTAAATATCACTCATACGCTTAAGACAACCAATCAATATTTATCGTTCTCATGAATTTAATGTTTTAAGCAATTTATGGGGTATAAATAAATTTGTGTATGGTTTCTTATGTTAGAAAAAAGAATCCCTACAACACGCAGGAAGAGGTGTTTTATTTCCCTTTTGATTGTGTTATAATTTAGTAAGGAAATTTTCTTTGTGTGTGTGTGTGTAACCATAGATATGAGAATTTGATTTACAAATTACATTTTTTAAATAAATCAATATAGCAGGTAGTCAAGGAATTTGTATTACATGAAAGCATATTTAATATCATATAAAAAGGACAACATATTACAAGCTTATATTTAAATATTCATCATAATCTTATGGTAGTTTTTCCTAAAATTTACATTTTTATTTCTACTAGCCAGACATTTAAATTTCGATTGAAGTCCTGTAAAAGTTTCAACAAATTACAGCCCCTCTATTATTTCTTAGCCCTAAGACAAATGTTTAAATTCGTAAACCCAGACTTAACACTAAAAAATATTATCTTACTTTAAGAAACCTTAATTTAATGTGGTCAGTCAATTAAGGCCTTATCTGACCTTGTTAATAAACCGACAGTCTTAACTTACTTTTTGGTACATTCAATTTTTTGTTCCACAAATTTTGTCATTTTCTTAAAGGTTTTCATTAATTTATTTATAAAGACAAAAAATCTTGTTAAATTTTTATTTTTGTATTTTACACCATTACTTTCCTCCCTTCTTTAAAAATTTGTCTGTTTTCTTTCCATTGGTCAATACCAGAAACGACAGCTTTACCTTCAAAAAAATATTAAAGTTGTAGAATACAACAACATTAATAACAACCTCTAACTATCAAACACTAGAAAATAACAACTACAACAACAACTACAAATTAAAGCCACAAAGAAAAAAGACTAACCTTAGACCTTGTTAAAGGTTACTTTAGCTGCAGAACTTGTTAAAAATTTTGTTAAATTTAGAAAGAACCAAAAGCTCGTAATTAAATTTTTTAAGTCATTTGCAATTAAAATCTTCCTATATAAATTTTTGAAAATTTCATATAAAAATGGCACATTTTATACAAATTTCATATAAAAATAGAAAATTTTTGAAAAATTTCCTATAAAAATAGGAAATTTTTAAAAAAATTCCTATAAAAATTGGAAATTTTTGAAAAATTTCCTATAAAAAGAGGAAATTTTTGAAAAATTTCCTATAAAAATAGGAAATTTTTGAAAAATTTCCTATAAAAATAGAAAACTTTTGAAAAATTTCCAATAAAAATAGAAAAATTTTGAAAAATTTTGAAAAAATTTTTCAAAATTTTCTCAAATACAGAAAACTTTTGAAAATTTTTTTTGATATAAAATTTTTCAGAAATCTCTAGATTTTTTTTTTAATTTTTTAAAAATTGTCTATTTTTAAGGAAATTTCTTATTTGTATAGGAAATTTTTCAAAAACTTGGTATCTTTATACGAAATTTTTTCAACAATTTCGTATCTTTATAGGAAATTTGGCATTTTTATAGAAAATTTCAAAACTTTCATAATTTTATAGGAAATTTTCAAAAATTTCTTATATTTTTTAGAAAAATTTTCAAAAATTTCTTATCTTTTTAGGAAATTATTTAAAGAAATTTTTAAAAAATTTCTTGGTTTTATACGAAATTTTTTAAAAATTTCTTATTTGTATACGAAATTTCCCATATTTTTGTGTTTTTTTTAGGAAATTTTTCAAAACTCGCTTTTTTTTAGAAACTTTTTCACAAATTTCTTTTTTTCAAGAAATTTTTCAAAAAGTTCTTTTGTTTGTAGGATATTTTACAAAAATTTCTTATTTTCTTATAGGAAATTTTTAAAAAATTGCTTATTTTTATAGCAAATTTTTCAAAAATTTCTTATTTTTATAGGAAATTTTTCAAAAATTTCTTATTTTTATAGGAAATTTTTCAAAAATTTCTTATTTTTATAGGAAATTTTTCAAAAATTTCTTATTTTTATAGGAAATTTTTCAAAAATTTCTTATCTTTTATAGGAATTTTTCAAAAATTTCTTATTTTTATAGGAAATTTTTCAAAAATTTCTTATTTTTATAGGAAATTTTTCAAAAATTTCTTATTTTTATAGGAAGTTTTTCAAAAATTTCTTATTTTTATAGGAAGTTTTTCAAAAATTTCTTATTTTTATAGGAAGTTTTTCAAAAATTTCTTATTTTTATAGGAAATTTTTCAAAAATTTCTTATTTTTATAGGAAATTTTTCAAAAATTTCTTATTTTTATACGAAATTTTTTAAAAATTTCTTATTTTTATACGAAATTTTTTAAAAATTTCTTGTTTTTATACGAAATTTCTCATAATTTTTTTTTAGGAAATTTTTCAAAAATTTGTTATCTTTTTAGGGAATTTTTCAAAGATTTGTTTTTTTTAGGATTTATCTTTAAAATGTATTATTTTTATACGAAATTTTTAAAAAATTTCTTGTTTTTATACGAAATTTTTCAAAAAAAATCATTTTTCTCATGATTTTTTTAATTTCTAGTTTTTTTTTAGAAAATTTTTCAAAATTGTTTTTTTTTTTTTAGGAAATTTTTCAAAAAGCTCTTATGTTTGTAGTAAATTTTACTAAAATTTCTTAATTTTTTATAGGAAATTTTTTAAAAATATCTTATTTTTATACGAAATGTTTAAAAAATTTCTCATTTTTATACTAAATTTTTCAAAAATTTCTTATTTTTATACGAAATTTCTCATAATTTTTTTTTTAGGAAATTTTTCAAAAATTTCATATTTTTTTTTTAGAAAAGTTTTAAAAAATGTCTTTTTTTAGGACTTTTACAAAAATGTTTAATTTGTTATAGGAAATTTTTTAAAAATATCTAATTTTTATACGATTGTTTGTCACAAAGTTCTTATATTTTTAAGACATTTTTCAAAAGTTTCTTAGTTTTAAAGGAAATTTTTCAAAAAATTCTTATATTAAATTTTTCAAAAATGTTTTATTTTTAAGACAAATTTCAAAAATTGCCCAGCAAAACTTTGGTAATGGCAAGTACTCTGATAACTGGTTACCTTGTAACGACTACAACATACCATCCGAATATATAATAAGTTATTACAGAAGTACTCATTTGTAATTAAGATGGTAATTTAAACTGAATGGCCCCGGTTCAAATCCTACCAAGGGCAACAATTTTTTTTTTATTAAAAGAGTCTTTTTAAATGATTTTTGAATTTTTAGAACTTAAATATTATCTTCTGTAAAAAAAATTTGTAAAACTAACTCACGTTAATGAAAAAATACCATCATGAGTCAATTTTGATTTTGTAGGGAATGTTGAATACCAAACACGATTCTAATTGGTCTTAACTTGGTAAGCCCAACTTATCTGGGTCATCCTTCATCTCAACTGTGGACACACCTCCTCATGGTATCACCCGGGGAGCTAGTTTAACACCCATTAATATTGTGAGATAACATGTTCCAAGAGTTGTCCCATAAGATCGATAAAAATGGGTTAGGATTACGGGCTAGTAACCCTCTCTTGAAAAAAATACAATGAAGAGGATAAAATTAGAATTGAAATGTCCCACTACCTAATGTTAGAGGAGGATGTCCGAAACTTCGATAGAAAGACCAAGTAGAGGAACATTTTTCAAAGCTTGGCCTATAAAATTGGAGAATATTCGCACAAGATCGAAATCCATTTAATTCTAAGATATGCTCGGACTTTGACCTTAACAGGTTGTAACATTTAAGTAAGTAAGAGTCAATCTTATGTAAAAACTTATACAAAAAAGAAGATTTAAATTGTTTAAGTTTTAAAATAATTTTAAAAAAGTTTTAAAATAATTACAAAAAATCGTATAAAAATATTTTTCCAAAAATTACAACAAAGCAAAAAAAAGCAGGAAAAAACAAAGTTATTTTCACATGATTTTGGATCTAAAAGTAAAAATTGTTTATATTAATTATAAGCTGCTAAGTTTTCAACATATGAAGTAGCTCAGTGGAAGAGTCTCTGCCTAGCAGTCGGAGGGTCTGGGTTCGAGCCCCCCAATGGGATCATAAAAAAAATTTTGTATTTCGTTTAAAAATATATGTTTTTAATAAAACAACAACAAAAAAGTTGCTGCTGTTGTTGTTGTTGCTTTCAAATTGCTTACCCAAGTCATTACTTTTCTGCAATTGGTAAGTACTTGGCTCCAATGACATCCCCATGTTAATGTAATGACTTAAACAGCGAATAAGTAAGTAGTTCGTGTTCAATAGTTTAACTGTTTAACTCATTATTTGGTAATGAAAAGTTTTACTGGGTGAATAGTAAATTTTTTAAATATTTCAATTTTGCAGGATATTTTAAAATTTGATTTTCTTTTGAAAGTTTCTTTATATTTCGTAAGAAATTTTTTAAAAATGTAAAATTCAAGCTCTAGATTTTTTCTTATATTATTCAAATATAAAACAAATTTTTTTTAAATATTAAAGAACAGAACAAACATCTTTAAAAAATCAATATTTACCAAAATTACCTTAAAGCAAAGCAAACAAATATTTTAAAACCAAATTGTTAAACAAACCAAAGTAAGTGACTGTGGGAAATTTCTTAAAATGTTTTCCCTCCCCTCAAAGCCTGAGCAGTAATCAAGTAGTAAAAGTCATTTTAAATGTTTTGTTAACTTTAAAAAACGCTTTAGAAATTAAAAAGAATAAAACAGGAAATAAAAATATCTTTGTACACTTTCTCCCAAAAAAGGAAGAATAAACCAATTGTATTTTTTGTTAAACAACAGAAGGAAATATATGAAAAATAACTATATATTGTTTTATTTCGAAATTTCCCAACAGTAAATTTAAAGAGAAAACCCCTGCAATAAATTTTCATTTCCTGTTTCGCAAAGAAATCTTGTCTTTTTTTGTTTGGATTAAAAATAAAGTAAGTAACTCCCACTAGTGAACAAAGAGGAAACAATTTACTATATACAAATGTATATAAATAACAATTACATCTAACAAAATATTACGATATTTTTTTCAATTGTGGTAACTGTTTTATTTCAAACACATTTCAACACATACCCTTACTCTGCCTGCCTCCCTGCTAATTCACAGCCCCATCAAACCAGCCAACAAAAGACAACCTAACAGAGACATACAATTTCTAAACACGTGTAACATGACGACGGAGCACAATTGAGTTGCTGTTGTTACCCATGTGGTTGGATGAACTGGAATGTTTCCTGGCGGGTGGGGTGAACATTGAACAATCTTCTTCTTTTCACATATAAATAAACGTCAGCTGTCAGTAGAAATAATAGACGAGAATTTACGCAAAAACGAAAAATCTGGTGGGAAAAACTTTAGACTTTTTCCGTATGTCTACCACATATCCGTATACTGGCAGCTTAAAGGCACACCGAAGATTTAGTCATTCACTCAATCATTGTGTGAATATACGCAAGCACATACCAAATTTTTCCATTCTTATTACCCTACATATTCCGCTTACCACTCCATTTTACAAATTCATTGTACAATTTTTAAAATTTCATTTTATAATACCTTTAATAGCCTTCACCACAAAATTTTTTAAAACTTACTTTTTCCATGAGAAATTTTTTTAAAATTTATTTTTTTATTTTGTAAGAAATTTTTCAAAAATTTCTTATTTTTAAAGAAAATTTTTCAAAATTTTGTTATTTTTATAGGAAATTTTTCAAAAATTTCTTATTTTTATGGGAAATTTTTAAAAAATTTTAATTTTTATAAAAAATTTTTCAAAAATTTCTTATTTTTATAGGAAATTTTTCAAAAAATTTCTTATTTTTATAGGAAATTTTTCAAAAATTTCTTATTTTTATAGGAAATTTTTCAAGTTTCTTATTTTGATGGGAAATTTTTAAAAAATTTTAATTTTTATAAAAAATTTTTCAAAAATTTCTTATTTTTATAGGAAATTTTTCAAAAATTTCTTATTTTTATAGGAAATTTTTCAAAAATTTCTTATTTTTATAGGAAATTTTTCAAAAATTTCTTATTTTTATAGGAAATTTTTCAAAAATTTCTTATTTTTATAGGAAATTTTTCAAAAATTTCTTATTTTTATAGGAAATTTTTCAAAAATTTCTTATTTTTATAGGAAATTTTTCAAAAAATGTCTTATTTTTATAGCAAATTTTTCAAAAATTTCTTATTTTTATAGCAAATTTTTCAAAAATTTCTTATTTTTATAGGAAATTTTTTAAAAATTTCTTATTTTTATAGGAAATTTTTCAAAAATTTCTTATTTTTATAGGAAATTTTTCAAAAATTTCTTATTTTTATAGGAAATTTTTCAAAAATGTCTTATTTTTATAGCAAATTTTTCAAAAATTTCTTATTTTTATAGCAAATTTTTCAAAAATTTCTTATTTTTATAGGAAATTTTTTAAAATTTCTTATTTTTATAGGAAATTTTTCAAAAATTTCTTATTTTTATAGGAAATTTTTCAAAAATTTCTTATTTTTATACGAAATTTTTCAAAAATGTCTTATTTTTATAGCAAATTTTTCAAAAATTTCTTATTTTTATAGCAAATTTTTCAAAAATTTCTTATTTTTATAAGAAATTTTTTTAAAAATTTCTTATTTTTATAGGAAATTTTTTAAAAATTTCTTATTTTTATAGGAAATTTTTCAAACATTTCTTATTTTTATAAGAAATTTTTCGAAAATGTCATATTTTTAAAGGAAATTTTTCAAAAATTTCTTATTTTTATAGGAAATTTTTCAAAAATTTCTTATTTTTATAGGAAATTTTTCAAAAATTTCTTATTTTTATAGGAAATTTTTAAAAAATTTCTTATTTTTATAGGAAATTTTTCAAAAATTTCTTATTTTTATAGGAAATTTTTCTAAAATTTCTTATTTTTATAGCAAATTTTTCAAAAATTTATTATTTTTAAAGAAAATTTTTCAAAATTTTTTATTTTTATAGGAATTTTTTCAAAAATTTCTTATTTTCAAAAATTTCTTATTTTTATAGAAAATTTTTCGAAAATGTCTTATTTTTATAGGAAATTTTTCAAAAATTTCTTATTTTTATAGGAAATTTTTCAAAAATTTCTTATTTTTATAGGAAATTTTTCAAAAATTTTTTATTTTTATAGGAAATTTTTCTAAAATTTCTTACTTTTATAGTAAATTTTTTAAAAATTTCTTACTTTTATGGGAAATTTTCCAACATTTTTCTAATTTTATAGGATTTTTTAAAAAAAAATTTTTTTTTTATGGAAAGTTTTTCAAAAATTTTCTATTTTTATGGTAAATTTTTCAAAAATTTTATATTTTTATGGAAAATTTTTCAAAAATTTTCTATTTTTATGGTAAATTTTTCAAAAATTTTCTATTTTTATGGTAAATTTTTAAAAATATTCTATTTTTATAGGAAATTTTTCAAAAATTCCTTATTTTAATAGAACATTTTTAAAACGTTTCTCATTTTTATAGGAAATTACCATTACTTTCTTATTTTTATAGGAAATTTCTCTAAAATTTTTTATTTTTATAGGATATTTTTCAAAAATTTTTATATTTTTATAGGAAATTTTTGAAAAATTTCTTATTTTTATAGAAAATTTTGCAAAAATTTCTTTGATTTATAGGAAATTTTTAAAATAAATTTCTTATTTTTATAGGAAATTTTTCAAAAATTTCTTACTTTTATAAAAATTTTTCAAAAATGTCTTTTTTTTAAAGCAATTTTTTCAAAAATTTCTAATTTTTTTACGAAATTATTCAGAAATGCCTTATTTTTATAAGAATTTTTTGATATAAAATTAAAAAATTTTTTAAAGATTTCCTGTAACAGTAAGGAATTTTTTAAAAACTTAATATTTTTGTAGAAAATTTTTCAAAAAATTCTTATGTTTATAGGAAATTTTTCAAGAATTTTTAATTTTTATTGAAAAATTTTGAAAAACTTTTAAGTTTTATAGGACGTTTTTAAACATTTCATAGTTTTATAGAAAATGTTTCAAAAGAATTATTTTTTATATGAAACTTCTTGAAAATGTTGATGTCTGCAGAAATATTTTGAGTGTGATACCCCATAGTCGACCTCTTCCTACTATAGCACTAAATTTTATATTTTTTATATTTTTATTCATTTCTTTTTTATTTGTGTGTTCTCAAGCTAATTTGAAGGCATCAAACTTTTGTTATATAAAAATTTTATTGTTTGAAAGTATGCGTGTGTATGTGTATTTTACACTTACTTATACACATGTAATCTTCACTATGCTCTTACATAAATTCTTACATTGTGTATGTTAAAGAATAGGGGAAACCTAAACCAAAAAACTAATCTCAAAGTAACGCATTCGTTGATTCGGTTTAATGTTAAAATAAAAATATCGCGTTAAATAAAATTTTTTTCCAGGAATTTTATTTTTCTTGAACATGTTGATGTTGATGTTGCTGTGGTTTTAACAAATCTTTACTTACTTTAGATGTTATAAAATATTTTTACATGTTCGGTTGCTGTGGTTTTCTTGTTTTACGAGAATTGGTTTTTTATGTAATTCGATTAGTTATTAACAATATGATTTAGATTTTGATAAAGTTTTTGATTTTTCGCAATTTAAAATCTTTAATCCAATAAGACGCTGATATGACAATTTTATTGTTCATTATTTTGTTGTTGAACGATATCAAATTCCAATAAAAAATTAGGAGCATGTGTACGATAATATTCCTTGAATTTTGTAAGAGTGCCATATTTTTTATATTAATTGGGTTCTTACAAATTTTTTATTATTTTAATTTTATAAGAAATTTTTATAAATTTTAAAAAATTTTTATTTTAGATAAGAAATTTTTCAAAAATTTTTTATTTTTTCTCAAAAAATACTTTTTTCATACGATACTTTTTAAAAAATTCTTGTTTTTATAGGCAATTTGTATTATTTTTATAGGAAATTTTTTAAAACTTTTTTATTTTTATAGCAACTTTTTCAAAAATTTTTTTTTTTTTATAGAAGATTTCTCAAAACTTTCTTTTTTTATAGGAAATTTTTAAAGAATTTATAATTTCGAAGGACAATTTTTTTAAATTTCTTATTTAATGGACAATTTTTAAAAAATTTCTTAATTTTAAAGAAATTTTTCAAAAATTTTATACAATTTTTTTTAAATTTTATATTTTTATAGAAAATTTTAAAAAAATTTCTTATTTTTTTCAGGAAATTTTTCAAAAATTTATTTTTATTATAGAAAATGTTTTAAACAAATCTAATATTTGTAAAGGAAAATTTTCAAAAAATTTTTTTTTTAATAGGAAAATTTTTCAAAAATTTCTTATTTTTATAGGAAATTTTTCAAAAATTTCTTATTTTTATAGGAAATTTTTCTAAAATTTCTTATTTTTATAGGAAATTTTTCAAAAATTTCTTATTTTTATAGAAATTTTTCAAAAATTTCTTATTTTTATAGGAAATTTTTCAAAAATTTTTTTATTTTTATAGGAAATTTTTCAAAAATTTCTTATTTTTATAGGAAATTTTTCAAAAATTTCTTATTTTTATAGGAAATTTTACAAAAATTTCCTATTTTGATAGGAAATTTTTCAAAAATTTCTTATTTTTATAGGAAATTTTTCAAAAATTTCTTATTTTTATAGGAAATTTTTCAAAAATTTCTTATTTTTATTGGAAATTTTTCAAAAATTTCTTATTTTTATAGGAAATTTTTCAAAAATTTCTTATTTTTATAGGAAATTTTTCAAAAATTTCTTATTTTTATAGGAAATTTTTCAAAAATTTCTTATTTTTATAGGAAATTTTTCAAAAATTTCTTATTTTTATAGGAAATTTTTCAAAAATTTCTTATTTTTATAGAAAATTTTAAAAAAATATCTTATTATTATAGGAAATTTTTAAAAATTTCTTATTTTTATAAGAAATTTTTCAAAAATTTCTTATTTTTATAGAAAATTTTAAAAAAATATCTTATTTTTATAGGAAATTTTTAAAAATTTCTTATTTTTATAAGAAATTTTTCAAAAATTTCTTTTTTTTATAAAAAAAATTATTATTTATAGCAAAGTTTTATTTTTATAGAAAATTTAAAAAAATATCTTATTTTTATAGGAAATTTTTAAAAATTTCTTATTTTTATAAGAAATTTTTCAAAAATTTCTTTTTTTTATAAAAAAAATTATTATTTATAGCAAAGTTTTCAAAAATTTCTTATTTTTACAGGAAATTTAAAAAAAAATGCCTTATTTTCATAGGAAATTTTTCAAAAAATTCCTATTTTTATTGGAAAATTTTCAAACATTTCTTATTTTTATAGGAAAATTTTCAAAAATTTCATACTTATATAGAAAATTTTCAAAAATTTCTTACTTTTACCGGAAATTTTTTAAAAATTTTTTATTTTTATAGGAAATTTTTCAAAAATTTCTTATTTTTATAGGAAATTTTTCAAAAATTTCTTATTTTTATAGGAAATTTTTCAAAAATTTCTTATTTTTATAGGAAATTTTTCAAAAATTTCTTATTTTCATATGAAATTTTTCAAAAATTTCATACTTATATAGAAAATTTTCAAAAATTTCTTACTTTTACCGGAAATTTTTTAAAAATTTTTTATTTTTATAGGAAATTTTTCAAAAATTTCTTATTTTTATAGGAAATTTTTCAAAAATTTCTTATTTTTATAGGAAATTTTTCAAAAATTTCTTATTTTTATAGGAAATTTTTCAAAAATTTCTTATTTTTATAGGAAATTTTACAAAAATTTCCTATTTTTATAGGAAATTTTTCAAAAATTTCTTATTTTTATATGAAATTTTTCAAAAATTTCTTATTTTTATAGGAAATTTTTCAAAAATTTCTTATTTTTATAGGAAATTTTTCAAAAGTTTCTTATTTTTATAGGAAATTTTTCAAAAATTTCCTATTTTTTCCTATTTTTTGAAAATTGTTCGTAAGAAATTTTTCAAAAAATTTTTATTATTTAAAAAAGTTTTCAAAAATTTCGTAAATTTCTAGAAAATGTGCAAAAATTTGTTATTTTTATAGAAAATTGTTCAAAATTTTTTTATTTTTATAGGAAACTTTTCAAAAAGTTTTTATTTTTATAAGAAATGTTTTAAAAAATTCTTATTCTTATATGAAATTTTCAAAAATTTCGTATTTTTCACAGGCAATTTTTCAAAAATATCTTATTATAATGTAAAATTTTTGAAAAATTTCTAATTAAAGGAAATTTAAAAAAAAATTCTTATTTTTAAAGGAAATTTTTTTTATTTTTTTTTATTTTTTTTAGGAAATTTTTTAAAGATTTCTTCTTTTTATAGGAAAATTTTCAAAACTTTTCTTATTTTTATAGGAAATTTTTCAAAAATTCATTAAAAAATTTTCAAAAATTTCTCATTTTTGTATGAACTTTTTCAAAAATTTCTTATTTTCATGGAAAATTTTTCAAAAATTTCTTGTTTTCATGGAAAATTTTTAAAAAATCTCTTATTTTTAAAGGAAATTTTTAAAAAAAATTTTATTTTTAAAGGAAATTTTTTAAATTTTTTTTTTATTTTTTTAAGGAAATTTTTTAAAGATTTCTTGTTTTTATAGGAAAATTTTCAAAAACTGTTTTTTGTGTAGGAAATTTTTTAAAAATTTCTTATTTTTATAGGGAATTTTTCAAAATTTTTTTATTTTTATAGGAAAATTTTTAAAATTTCTTATTTTTATATGAAAATTTTCAAAAATTTCTTATTTTCATAGGAATTTTTTTTTATTTTTATAGGAAATTTTTCAAAAATTTCTTATTATTATAGGAAACTTTTAAAAAATTTGTTGTTTTTATGGCAAATTTTTCAAAAATTTCTAATTTTTGTAGGAAATTTTTCAAAAATTTCTTATGCTTATAAGAAGTTTTTTAAAAATTTGTAATCTTTAACCTTAGAGATGATTACCTCTTCGGAAATATGAAATTGAAGCAAAAAAAAAAACTTTAAACGTTATTATTTTGCTGTTGACTGATGAATTTTAGCTTTAGAAAACAAATTGTAAATACTAAATTTTGGTTTCTTTTCGCTTAGTTTTATTTATTGATCCATTAAAAATTTCCTTCTATTCTTAAATGATTTTCCATTTCCTGGCATATCATTTGTTTGGCATTCGAAAGCTACCACAATTGTTTTCCACAAAATTTTACGGTTTATAAAATTTTCAATTGAGTCAATTTCCCATTAGATTTGATTTGAATTTAAGTTTATTTATTGTTGTTTATTTCTTTCCTTCATTTTTAGTTTATTCCTCATCATTTTTCCTTTGAAAAGTCGTTTAGACTTAAATGAAAAACATTTATAGATTCTTAAATAAGATTAATATGTTTAATTTCCTAAATCAAAAAGGCCTATTAATACTCATTAGCCAACGCCATCGACTTCACTCAACATCAAAGTCCTCCTCTCCTCCGTCAACAGCTGATACTCATTTACATTCAAAACGAACATCATCATCATTATCATCAACATTTAATTGGCCCAAAGGAAGGAAAGAGACAGGCAGAGCAGGAGTTGGTGGTGGGAGGTAAAGAAAAAAAATTAACAACATTAACAACTACAACGGCAATAGCAATAAAATGGAGAAATGGATGAATAAAAAACAACAATAGAATGCAAATAACAACAAAATAATGTTTATTTAGTTAATTAACTACATTTTGTGCTTAGTTTATTGATTCCACAAAAATGTTGGTTTTATTTTCTTTCCAAACTTCTTTCAAAGACAAAGCCTGATACAAATATTAGAATTTATGTATGAGTTTGGTTTTCAAGGAGGAACTTTGTAATTTAAGTTAAAGTGATATGGCTTTAACTCTTATATGGAACTGACAATTTTGGTTTGTTTAGGATTTTGCAAAAAAAAAATAAACTCTTTATTGGTATGAGCATTTTCAAATTTTTATGCTTATCTTATTTTTCCAACTTAATTGAAAGAAAATAACAAGATATGAATTTATTTCATTTTTTTTTCAATTTCCTTTTTCTGTAAATGAAAAGTTTTTTGATAAATACAATTTGCCAGAAAAAAACTTTTCGAAACATAAAATGGCAAATTCACTTAAGTTCTTACACAAACATAAATTTCTAAATTAGAGAAGAAATGGTAAAATATTCCAATAAAAATCCCAACAAAATGTCTAATAAAATTTCATTACCTTAGACATGTTAAAGCTTTAATTTGAAGGTTATACTTAATAGAACCAAAAAATAAGTAACAAAGATAAAAAGAAGAAAATCAAGTCCCCAACATATGAACATTTTTCCAAAGACAAAATTTTAAATGGAAATTCATATATAGAAAATATTTTATAATAAAATAAAGAAAACAAAATATTTCACATGTATATTAAAATTTTTGGATGGAAAATTTTTTGTAATGAAATATTCTAGATCAAAAAAATTTAAAATTTAACTTTATACATAGAAAATAATTTATAATAAAAATTTCTATATAGAAAAAATTTTGTAGTAAAAAAATTCTTATATACCTCCATAAAAAATTATAATCAAAAATTCTATAGAAAAAATTTTATAATTAAAGTTTTTCTATAAAAAAACTTTATAATTAAAATTTTCCTATAAAAACATTTAATAATGAAAATTTTTCAAAAGATACAATTTTATATAAAAATCTTTTTATAGAAAAACTTTTTAATGAAAATTTTTATAGAAAAAATTTTATAATGAATACATTCTATAAAAAAAAATTATAATAAAAATTTTTCTATTAAAAAAATTTTAAAAAAACAATTTTTCTATAAAAAATTTACAATACAAATTTTTCTATACAAAAAATTTTATAATGAAAATTTTTGCATAGAAAAAATTTTATAATAACAATTTTTGCATAGAAAAAGTTTTATAATTAAAATTTTTCTATAGAAAGACATTTATAACGAAAGTTTTTCTAATGAAAAAAATTGCAATAAATATTTATCTATCGAAACAAATTTTTAATGAAAATTTTTCAATGGAAAAATGTTTCTATAAAAAAATTTTATAATGAAAATTTTCTGTAGAAAAAAATATTTAGTGAATGTTTTTCAAAACAAAAAAAATGTATATTAAAAAATTTCTATAGAAAAAAATTTATAACTAAAATTTTGCTATAAAAAAATGTTCCTATAAGAAATTTTTTAATGAAAACAAATTTTTAATGAAAATTTTTCTATTGAAAAAAATTTTTAATGAAAATTTTTCTATTGAAAAAATTTTTAGTGAAAATTTTTCTTTAGAAAAAATTTTATAATGAAAACCTTTTTTATAGAAAAAATTTTATAATAAAAATTTTTCTTTAGAAAAAACTTCATAATGAAAATGTTTCTATAGAAAAAATTTAGTGATGAAAATTTTACTATAGAAAAAATTTTATAACGAAAATTTTTCTATATAAAAAATTTTATAATGAAAATTTTTTCGTAGAAAAAATTATTTAATGAATGTTTTTCAATAAAAAAAATTTTATATTTAAAATGGTTGTATAGAAAGAATTTCATAACTAAAACTTAAAAAAAAAATGTTCCAATAAGAAATTTTTTTAAAAAAAAATTTTGTAATGAAAATTTTTCTATCGAAAAAAATTCTTAATGAAAATTTTTCTATTGAAAAAATATTAATATTATATTAAAATTTTTTTATAAATTTTTAATGAAAATTTTTTATAGCAAAAAATTTTCTATAGAAAAAATTTTATAAAGAACATTTTTCTATAAGAAAAATATTATAATGAAAATTTTTAAATAGAAAAAAATTGATAATCAAAATTTCTAAAAAGAAAAAAAATTCTTCTAATTAAAAAATTTTATAAGGAAAATTTTTCTATAGAAAAAATTTTTAAATAAAAATTTTCCTATAGACGAAATTTTAAAATTAATAGAAAAAATTTTATAATTAAAATTTTTCTATAAAAAAAACTTCAAATTGAAGTTTGAAAATAAACCTAATTTTCAAAAATCTTTCTATAGGAAAAAATTTAAAAATAAAAATTTTCTATAGAAATAATTCTATAATGAAAATTTTTCTATAGAAAAAATTTTATAATTTAAATTTTTCTGTATAAAAAATTTTATATTGAAATTTTTTTTTAGAAAAAGTTTTGTAGTCAACATTTTGCTATAGAAAAAATTTGTAATGAAAATTTTTCTACAGAAAAAATTTAATGATGAAAATTTTTCTATAGAAAAAAATTAATGAAGAAAATTTTTCTATAGAAAAAATTTAATGATGAAAATTTTTCTATCGAACAAATTTTATAATGACATTTTTCCATAGAAAAAATTTTAAAATAAAAATTATTCGATAGAAAAAGTGTTATAATGTAAATTTTTCTATAGAAAAAATTTTATAAAAAAATTTTCTATAGAAAAAATTTTATAATGAAAATTTTTCTACAGAACGAATTTTGTGATGAAAATTTTTCTATAGAAACAATTTTATAAAAAAAAAATTTCTATAGAAAAAATTTTCTATAGAAAAAATTTTATAATGAAATATTTTCTATAGAAAAAATTTTATAATTTAAATTTTTCTATAGAAAAAAAATTTATAAAAAAAATTATTCTATAAAAAACATTTTACAATGAAAATTTTTCTATAGAAAAAAATTTATAAAGAACATATTTCAAAACTTAGTGATGAAAATGTTTCTATAGAAAAATTTTATAATAAAATATTTTCCATAGAAAAAATTTTATAATTTAAATTTTTCTATAGAAAAAAAATTTATAACAAAAATTATTCTATAAAAAATATTTTACAATGAAAAATTTTCTAAAGAAAAAAATTTATAAAGAACAAATTTCAATAAGAAAAATATTATAATGAATATTTTTCTAACGAAAAAATTTTATAATAAAAATTTCTAAATAAAAAAATATTCTAGAGAAAAAAATTTATAAATGGAAATTTTTCTAAAGAAAAAATTTTAAAAAATTGCTGTAAAAATAAAAATTTTTGAAAATTTTCCTATAATATTAAGAAACTTTAAAATATTTTTTTTTTTAATTTCCTATAAAAATAAACAATTTTTGAAAAATTTCCTATAAAAATAAGAAATTTTTGAAAAATTTCTTATAAAAATTCTAAAATTTTTGAAAAATATCCTATCAAAATAAGAAATTTTTGAAAAATTTCCTAAAAATATAACAAATTTTTGAAAAATTTCCTATAAAAATAAGAAATTTTTGAAAAATTTCCTAAAAATATAACAAATTTTTGAAAAATTTTTTATAAAAATAAGAAATTTTTTAAACATTTCCTAAAAAAAATTAAAAATTGTTGAAAAATTTTGTATAAAATTAAGAAATTTTTATAAAAATTTCTATAAAATTAGGAAATTTTTGAATATTTTTTTAATAAAATTAGAAATTTTTAAACGTGTTCTAAAATAAAATTAAGAAATTTTTGCAAAATTTTCTGTAAAATTAAGAAATTTTTACAAAATTTTCTATACAAGTAAGAAATTTTTGAAAAATTTCTCGTAAAAATATTTTTTTTTTTGTAAATTTCCTAGAAAGCTAAGAAATTTTTCATAAGTTTCCTATAAAAGTATGAAATGTTTTGAAAAATTTCCTGTAAAAATATGAAAGTTTTTATAAATTTTTTATAAAAATAAGTAATTTTGTATAAATTTTCCGCTAAAAATAAGAAATTATTTAAAAACCTGTAAAAATTTGAAATGTATCAAAAATTGTCCTTAAAATCAAGCATTTAAAAAAAAATTATAAAATCAATAAGTTCTGATAAATATCCTATAGAAATTAGACATTTTTTAAAAATATTCCTACAAAAATAAGAAATTTTTTAAAAACTTCTTATAAAAATAAGAAACTTTTTAAAAATTTTCTATAAAAATAAGAAAATTTTGAAAAACGTCCTATAAAAATAAGATATTGTTCAAAATTTTCCTATAAAAATAAGAAATTTTTCAAAAATTTCCCATAAAAATAATAAATTTTTCAAAAGATAATTTAACTCGTATATTTATTGAAAAGAAATAATTTTCTAAAGTTAGGTAATACCTTTTGAGTTTAGTTTATTAAATTTTGTTAAAAAATATTTAAAATCGTTAAACATTATCATTAGGTCTCTAGACCATAGTATTAAGTTTCTATTAAATTTTTACAAAATCATCCAAATTCAAGTTCATGATTTTCTTAATTTTCTAAAGCCAACATAAATAATATATAAAATTAATTCCAAACTCCTTCATGGGGCAAAAAACCCAGTCAGATGAAAATATAAAAGATTGAGGCAGAGTGTAGGGAAATTAAGAAAACATGGCCATAAGCCTTGTAACTGTTCTTTATTGGCCTCTAATATGCTGTTTATGTGATGGCTGGATGCAGATTAAAGCCAACAATTTTAAGCCTCCAAAACAAAAATGTAACAGTTTAGCCTAGAGAGTACGCGACTGAAATGAATACAATATCCTATTTTCAATCTAATGAAGTGGGAAAATGTGGAAGCTTACCAACTCCTTTCTACAGAGCTCACATATACATATATACCTACAAAGCAAGTAAACACTAACATTATTGTATTTAAGTTAAAGTTTACTATGTTATGCCTTTACGCCGTAATGTTAACGGGTATTTTTGTATAGAGAATTAGGCTCGTTATTTACTTAATTCTCTTAAAGAACTTGGCGGTAAAATAACCAAGAAAAAACTTCAATTGAAAACCATGGCATTGGAAAAACGTAAAAATTTAAAGAACGAAAATATTTCAAAGGCGCACAAAGTTTGAATTTTGAGGGGTAGTATTATATGTCAAATTTTATTAACAGAAATCAATACTTCCGAAAAAATTAGATAAAACTTTGTTTTACAAAAATATTAAAGTTATATATGTCAACTTGGCTTAAACTTAAAATAAAAACTTTTTAATTACTGAAATCTATGTAAGATTCATTATAACCAAAGTTTCCACTCCTCTCTTTTCATATTTTAATTTCATGATTTGTTATTTCTAGTCTAATAAGAAAAACAATGTATGAAAGTCATAAAAAATGTTGACTTGACTTTTGAATACTTATGAACACACATAAAACGTGACTTACATATTTAAAATTTTCCCAGATCTGGAAAATTCATATCTTCATACAAACACACATACATACCTATATGCATTTTCTTAATGCCAGTACTTAAATCCCTAAAACTAAGAAATTGTAACTTTGTCTTTAACTTGTAAAAACATTTAAATCTCTCGTATTTTATGGAAATTTTAAAGATACTAGTATTTTGGATAGAATGTAAGAAAAACTTGGCATTAACGAGGAAAATTGCTTAATAATATCTTCTTAGTTTTAAACTTAAGAAAATCTAAAGTAAAAGTTTGATGTCTTAGTATAAGTGTCAAAATTGTGGGTTAAGGTGTTTTGAAATGATATTTAAATGTAAGGGTTTTTCTACATATGTATGTGTATGTAAAAGTATTTTGTTATAAAAAACAATTAAAATGTAACAAATTTTTTTTATGAAAATGCTAAAATTTTTTTCATAAAAAAATTAAGTTTTTTAAAAATTTCTTATAAAAATAAAAAATTTTTTAAAATTTACTATAAAATAAAAAAAAAAAAATTAATTTCCTTTAAAAAAATACAAAAATTAAAAAAAAAATCTATAAAAAAAATTAATTCAAAATTTGGCATAAAAACAGAAAAATTTTCCATAAAAATAATAAAATTTTTTAAAATTGTCTATAAATGTATGAAATCTTTATAAAAAAATCCTATCAAAATAAGAAAATTTTGAAAAAAATTCTACAAAAATAAGAAATTTAAAAAAAAATTTTATAAAAATTAGAAATTTTTAAAAATTTTCTTATAAAAATAAGAAATTTTTGAAAAATTTCCTAAAAAATTAGAAATTTTTTAAAAAAATTTTTGAAAATTTTTATAACAAAAAAAAAAAAATAAATCCAAAATTTCCTAAAAAAAAAATAAGAACAAACGAAATTTTTGAAAAGTTTTCTAAAAAATACGAAATTTTTGAAAAATTTCCTATAAAAAAAAAAGATATTTTAAAAAAATTTTCTGTAAAACCAGAAATTTTTATAATATTTAAAAATGATAAATTTTGAAAAAATTTCCTATAAAAATATGAAAAATTTCCTATAAAAATATGAAATAATAAATATAATATTTAAAAATAAGAAATTTTCAAAAAATTTCCTATAAAAATAAGAAAATTTTGAAAAATTTCCTAAAAAAATAGAAAATTTTTGAAAAATTTCCCCAAAAAAATAGGAAATTTTTCAAAAATTTCGTATAAAACAAGTAAGAAAGTGCTATAGTCGGTCAAGCCCGACCATACGATACCCTTCACCACTAAGGTCAAAAGTGTTATTTTTTCTGTACAAAGACAAATATTTGCTAAATTTTGCCATCATACAAATATTTTCTCAAAACTTATATGTATATTTAAGGTGCTTCCGACATTTTTACTTATATGAGAGCTAAGGTCAAATGTTGACATTATCTCGAGATTTGGCAAAATTGATTACAGTTGTTACAAAAATTATGTATGTAAAAAATAAACTTAAAATTCCCATTATCTTCAGATTTACGAGCTTTTTAGTGATTTTTGTCATATTTAGTGCGTTTTTAAAGAAAAGTTTGTATGGGAGCTATGATCAAATATGGGCCGATTTTAACGAAATTTGATACAGTGATTTAAGTTTACATAAGTAATATTTGGTTTAAATTTCATGAAAAAATATTGATATTTGTGTCCAATATATCAATTCCGGGAAGTGGGACCTATGGGAGGTACCATAAATAATGGACCGATTTTGACGAATTTCATGGTCCCATTATGAAAAAAATGATCTGCGCCAAATTTCATCAAATTATCTTTAAAATTGCGAACTGTAGTTTGATTACAAGGTTTACATAGGGGTCCAGCCAGCCAGACGGACGGACGGACATCGCTTCATCGACTCAGAAAGTGATTCTAATTCTATTGGTATACTAAAAGTCTATTGGTCTAAGACAAATATTTCCATACGTTACATACATCATCACAAACTTATAATACCCTTTCCACCTATGGTGGTGAAGGGTATAAATAGAAAATTTTTGAAAATTTTCGTATAAAAATAGGAAAATTTTGAAAATTTTCCTATAAAAATAGGAAATTTTTGAAAATTTTCCTATGAGAATAGGAAATTTTTCAAAAATTTCCTCAAATGGCAGTTCTATGAAATTTTCTTCTCACATTTATTTTTTCAATTCCTTAACTTTTTCTTAAATTCTATTGTCTTATTTTAACTCTGCTAAGGAATTTCTCCAGGGATCTCATTAATGTTAAATAAAAAACTAATAAATTTGTTTTTTTTTTACATTATTTAATTTTTGTTTTAGTTCGTTTTTTTTTCTATACACGCTTTTAGGCCTCTGTTATAAATAAAATTTTTGTTTGTGTAAAAATTTACATAAATGACTTCAAATTTCTGTTGGTTTTTCTAAGTTCCTATTTTTCACACTTTCGCCCCTTCTAAGGCCTTTGCTTCGTGTTTTTTTTTTTTGGGAATTATCTTGTCTGCTTTTTTATTTTTCATGATATTTTATTTTGATTTATATACTTATTTTTTATTTTTCATATTTCGTTTTTTATTAATAAGATAGCTAAGAACTTTTTAGGCTAAACAAATTAAAAATATTGCTCATTTTTTGATATATTTAATTTTCTTTCGCGATAGAATCTAAAGATAAATAACACCACAATTCTTTGTAAGAACAAATATTTTACTTGTTGAAAAAATTGTATTTATTAAAAAAACTAATTGCGGATATTTTATACAAAGCTAGAGAATTTTTTTAAAATTTCCTTTTTTTTTCTAGAAAATTTTTAAAAATTTTCTATTTTCTATAGAAAATATTTCTTTACAAAATTTTACAAAAAATTTCTATGTGTCTATTAACAAAAACTTTCTATTTTTCTATAAAAAAAAATATTACAAACATTTTCTTTAGTAAATTTTACAAAAAAAATTCCTTTTTCTATGAAAAGTTTTTCAAAAATTTCTAATTTCTATAAGAATTTTTTTTTTAAATTTTCTTATTTTTGAAGAAATTTCTCTTTTCATTCGAAAAATTTTCTAAAATTTTTTAAAAATTTTTTATTTCAATAAGAAATTTTCAAAAGTTACTATGTTTTATTATTTTTAAAGAACTTTTCCAAAAATTTCTGAATTTTATATGAAATTTTTCAAAAATTTTTTATTTGTATATAAAATTTTCTAAATTTTCTTATTTTAAAAAAAATGTTATTTTATTATTAAATTTTTAAAAAATTTCTTTTTTTATAGGAAATTTTTTAAAAATTTTTTTTTTTTATAGGAAATTTTTTAAAAATTTTTTATTTTTATTAGAAATTTTTAAAAAATTCCTAATTTCCATAGGAAATTTTTTAACAATTACTTATTTTTATAAGAAATCTTTGAAAAAATTATATTTTTTTACGTAATTTTGCAAAAATTATATTTATAGTTAATTTTCCATAAATTTTAAATGCAATTTTCAAAAATTTCTTATTTATATAGGAGATTTTTCAAAAACTTCTTATATTTCTTAAAAATTTTTTAAAAACTATTTATTTTTATAAAAAAATTTTAAAGTTTCTTATTATTTCAAGAATTTATTTTTTAGAAATTTCTTATTTTATAGGCAATTTTTCAAAACTTTCTAACATTTTTAACAAATTTTTCAAAAATTTTTAATTTTTTTATGGAAATATTTGAAAACTTTCAATTTTTTTTAGGAAATTTTTTAAAAATTTCTAATTTTCACTTTCAAAAATTCTTAGTCTTATAAGAAATTTTTCAAAAATTTCCTATTTTTATTGGAAATTTTTCAAAAATTTCATATTTTTTTAGGAAATTTTTCAAAAATTTCATATTTTTATAGGAAAATTTTCAAAAATTTCATATTTTTATAGGAAATTTTTCAAAAATTTCATATTTTTACAGGAAATTTTTCAAAAATTTCATATTTTTATAGGAAATTTTTCAAAATTTGATAAACATTTTAGCAACTTTAACTCAAAATATCATCAACAAATTTTTTTTAATATTTTATAAACTTTTCAAAATTTTCTTTAATTTTCTTTCATTTTAGATTGTGCTTTAAATTACTCATGCAACGTATAGATTTTAACAACAAATTAACACCACGTAAGTAAAAATTCGCTAAAAAAATTGATTGACAAATGTGTTGGGGTCAAAAGAGTTAAAACTTTACAAATATTCCGAACCTCCTAAGAGCATGCAACACTATTTGTGAATACATTGACCCTGAAATATATCCAATAGTCAATTTACAACGAAATTACAAATTTGCCTTAAAAATTGTATTGTATAATTCTAGGAGTACTAGAATAATATAAACTGATGTTAAAACTTCAAGCGCTGAATCCTTGTATACTTTTGAATATGTAAAGCATATTTCTATTAAATTTAGTTAATTTTGATTAGAAATACATATGGAAATTCGACATTATAATGAAATTATTTAAACTGATCAAGAAGTAAGGGCACTTTAGAAATTTAATATTTAAAAAAAAAAAAAAAAAAGAATAGAATAGAAATATGACAGTTATTAATTACAATTCTCAAAATATCTTTGAAACTAATTAAATATCCCTTTTAAACATAAATTTAGCTTTTATATCAAAAACTAAACCTCCTTCTAAACAAAAAACCCCATATCCTAGAAAACATGAAACGTAATATTATAAGCTTTTAGTTTTCCAATTTATTTGGAAAGTATTTGACCTTTTTTTTCCTAATTTTAATTAAAATAATTTCTTCCTTTTCATTTCAAATAAATTTGTTTACCTTTCATTATGGATTTTGATTAAATAAAAAAAACTCATGTTAAATAATTGAGTTTTATCAAATATTTTTTCATTATACATAGACATTAGGGTGATCCCTCACTTCGGAAAACTTCAAAATTTTTAAGTTAATTTTGATGGCTTAAATTTTCTATAAAAAATGATCACAGTGACAAATTTTCTAAACAAAACTTATCAAAGTGAAACAAATTATATAGAAAACTTATCACAGTGACAAATTTGCTATAAAAAACTTATCACAGCGAAAAATTTTCTATAGAAAACTTATCACAGTGACAAATTTTCTATAGAAAACTTATCACATATAGAAATTTTCTATTGAAAATTTATCACAGAGAGAAATTTTCTTTAGAAAACTTATCCCGGTCAGAAATTTTCTATAGAAAACTTATCACAGTGAGAAATTTTCTATAGAAAACTAATCGCGGTGAGAAATTTTCTACAGAAAACTTATCACAGTGATCAATTTTTTATAGAAAACTTATCGCAGTGAGAAATTTTCTATGAAAACTTAAGACATTGAGAAATTTTCTATAAAAACCTTATCACAGTGAGAAATTTTCTATAGAAAACTTATCACAGTGATAAATTTTCTATGGAAAACTTATTACGGTGAGAAATTTTCTATAGAAAACTTAAGACATTGAGAAATTTTCTATAAAAACCTTATCACAGTGAGAAATTTTCTATAAAAAACTTATTACAGTGAAAAATTGTCTATATAAAACTAATCACAGTAAAAATTTTCTATAGAAAACTTATCACAGTGAGAAATTTTCTGTAGAAAACCTATCACAGTAAGAAATTTTCTATACAAAACTTATCACAGTAAAAAAATTTTTATAGAAAACTTATCACAGTGAGAAATTTTCTGTAGAAAACTTATCACAGTAATAAATTTTTTATGAAAACTTATCACAGTGAGAAATCTTCTATAGAAAACTTAGCACATTGAGAAATTTTCTGTAGAAACCTTATCACAGTGAGAAATTTTCAATAGAAAACTAATCACAGTGAAACATTTTCTATAGAAAACTTTTCACAGTGAGAAATTTTCTATAGAAAACTTATCACAGTGAGAAATCTTCTATAGAAAACTTATCACAGTAAGAAATTTTCTCTAAAAAAGATATCACAGTGAGAATTTTCTATAGAAAACTTATAACAGTAAGAAATTTTCTACAGAAAACTTATAAAAGTGATAAATTTTCTATAAAAAACTTATCACATTAAAAAATTTTCAATAGAAAACTTCTCACAAATTTTTGTAGAAAACTTATCACAGTGACAAATTTTATATAAAAAAAATATCACTGTGATATATTTTCTGTAGAAAACCTATCACATTGACAAATTTCCTGTAGAAAATATATCACAGTAACAAGTTATCTATAGAAAATATATCACAGTGACAAATTTTCTATAGAAAACTTATCACAGTGACACATTTTCTATAGAAAAATTATCACTGTAACAACTTTTTTATAGAAAAATGATCACTATGACAACTTTCTATAGAAAACTTATCATTGTGACAACATTTCTGTAGAAAACTTATCACTGTGACAACTTTTCTATAGAAAACCTTTCACAGTAACAATTTTTCTAAAGAAAACTTATCACATTAACAACGTTTCTACAGAAAATTTATTACAGTGACAAGTTTTCTATAGAGATCTTATCACAGTGACAACTTTTCTATAGAAAACTTATCACCGTGACAACTTTTTTTTTTATAAAAAACTTATCACAGCGACATATCTTGGATAGAAAATTTATTAGAGTGACATCTTTTCTATATAAAGCTTATCACAGTAACAACTATTATTACTACTTTTCTAACGAAAACTTATTACAGTGACAAGTTTTTAATAATAATAACAAATTTTAATAGTGAGAATAAAACTTTTCGAACTTTTTTTAAAAAGATGTTCACCCTAATACAATCATAGACAAACACACACACATACAAATAATGGCAAAATTTGTTTAAAAGATTTAGATTTAGATTAAATCTTACGTATTTTACATGTGTTTTTTTCCAACTCAAAGTTTTATTATAAAACATCGTCGTTATTAAGCAACTGTTGCTTTGGCAATAATAAAAAAAATAAAAATAATATTATTTGAGTTTAACATTTTTATTTTATTTCTATCTTTTCTCTTGGAGTTTTGAAAAATGAAGGCAGAAAACGATAAAGAAATGAAAGGATATGATAGGAAGGGAAACAAAAAATATCAGCACGTAAAGGATACATTTGTATGTAAATAAAATGAGATGAATTTAGAAAAATAAAAGAGACCCACTCTTCCACTCTGACAAAAGAAATTTACATTTGTAATATCCTTATTATATAAAGAGGGAAGATACGTGTATTTCAACAAATTTGTTTTTTTTTATTCATATGAACATTTTAATACCAATGTAATAAATGTATGTATTTGTGTCAATAAAAAGCACATGTTGGTTTAGTTCCTGCCTTCTTTTTATACACATACTCGTACAAAAGTAAAATTAACTTCTTGCATGTGTGTGTTAGTTCACTAGTGTCATTTTTAGTATCACTCATGTCCTTTATATGTCACATTTATCCTTTTGTCAATATTAACTGACACTAGTTATTTGTTTGTACATCAAATAAGATAAAATTCTTAATTTTAAAAATGAACTTGTTCTTTTTTTCATTTCAACTCTTATTAGATTTTTATTTCCTTTTTTAGTTGCAAACTTTGCAATTGTCTTGGTTTTGTTTTAATTCTTTGTTTCCTAGAACAGGATTTAAAATTAATGATTTTAGTATTTGTCCTTTCAGCCTCAATTGTTCTTCTTCTGTTTGCTACTCGTGTTATTGAATTTGCTGCTAGAGCATCAATCAATTTGCTTTGGTTTTCTGTTGATGAAAAAGGACATTTATTAACACGTCCTTGCTCATACATGTTCAGTATTTCTCAGATAGATATTTTTGATAAAAATAGCATTGCAATTAATTTTGTTTATTGAGTTTGAAAAAGCTTACAACAAATCTTCTTTTTAATTTGATACTATTTTTTTTCTGAAATTTAAATTTTATTTTTCCAAAATTTTTGAATTGAAATTTGTGGGAGTAAAATTTTTTTCAGTTAAACTTTTCTAAAAAAAACATATCACAGCGAAAACTATTTTATAGAAAACTTATCACAATGATAAACTTCCTATGAAAAACTTATCACAGTGATAACTTTTCAACAGAAAACTTATCACACTGACAACTTTTTCATAGAAAACTTATCACAGTAATACCTTTTGTATAGAAAACTTATCAGAGTGACAACTTTTCTATAGAAAACTCTTCTAACAACTTTTCACAATGACAACTTTTCGATAGAAAACATAATATGTTTTTTCTAAGAAAACTTATCGTAGTGACAAATTTTCTATAAATAACTTATCACAGTGAAATTTTTTCTACAGAAAATTTATCACAGTACTAACTACTCCATAGAGAAGTTTTTACAGTGGCAACATTTCTATAGAAAACCTATCACAGTGACAATATTTCTATAGAAAACCTATCACAGTGACAACTTTTCTCTATAAAATTTACCACAGTGACATTTTTTCTCTATAAAACTTATTTAGTGACAACTTTTCTATAAAAAACTTATCACAGTGACAACTTTTCTATAGAAAGCTTATCACAGTGACAACTTTTCTATAGAAAACTTATCACAGTGACAACTTTTCAATAGAAAACTTATCACAGTGACAACATTTCCACAGAAAACTTATCACAGTGACAACTTTTCTATAGAAAACTTATCACAGTGATAACCTTTCTATAGGAAACTTATCACGGTGACAACTTTTCTATAGAAAACTTATCACAGTGACAACTTTTCTATAGAAAACTTATCATAGTGATAACTTTTCTATAGAAAACTTATCACAGTAACAACTTATCTACATAAAACTTATCACAGTGGCAACTTTTCTATATAAAACTTATCACAGTAACAAATTTTTTATAGAAAACTTATCACATTGACAACTTTTCTATAGAAATGTTATCACAGTGACAACTTTTCTATATAAAACTTATCACAGTAACAACTTTTATATAGCAAACTTATCACAGTGACAACTTTTCTATAGAAATCTTATCACAGTGACAACTTTTCTATCGAAAACTTATCACAGTAGCAACTTTTCTATAGAAAACCTATCACAGTGACAACTATTCTTTAGAAAACTTATCACGGTGAAATTATAAATGAAGAACTTTGTACTGAAAAATTGGCAATATAATAAGTCGATTGTCATTTCTAATTTATACTAAGTCAGTGACGAATTACCATTTGGGTATGCATGTGTAGGGTCTATATTATTCAGTAGATTTTTTTGCTGTATATTAGTAATTGCTAAAACTAAATAATTGATAGCTTTCTATACAAAATCGATCAATATTTGTCATAGGGCTTATCATCCCTCAATCTAGTAAAAAAAAGTAAAAACCCAAATGTACATATGAGTGTATATATCACATATTATACAAAATATATGTTAATATGTGTAAAAAGGTAATATCTATACGAAGTTGATTGGAAAAACCTTTTTGTGAGTTTATAAAAACAAAAATAACTTATATGTTTTCGTATTCACCTACCCTCGTATGTAGGTATGTATTTGGTTAATGTCATACATTCGGCTAAAGTACCTTTATAATATTTAAGTATTTTGTATTTGAAGTTTGTATGTGTTGACAAATTTTGTAATTTTTTCCTTTACCCACTCTCTTCTCTCTAAAAAATATTAGTTCGATTTTTTGATTTCGTCAGAGTGTATGTTTGTTTTGTATGTATGTGAGTTGTGGGTTTCTTGTTTGTTTCTGTTGACATTAAAATGCCACAAAATGTCAAATAATGGGCGAGTTGATATTATAAGTTTGACTCTTATGTTGGCTATGCACACATACATATGTATATACATATTTTTACATAATTATAAATGGTTAGATTTGGCAGATATTTATCGAAATATTAAGAAATTTTTAGAAAAAAATTTAAATTAAACAGTTCGTAAAATTAGTTACACCGAACCTTGGAAATATACCTTCATTAGGCTTTATTAGAAAACTAATTCCAGTGACAATTTTTGTATGGAAAACTTATCACCGTGAGAATTTCATATAGAAAATTTATCACAGCTCCAACTTTTCTATAGAAATCTTGTGACATCACAGTGACATCTTTTCTATAGAAAACTTATCACAGCGACAACTTTTCTATAGAAAATTTATCACAGCGACAACTTTTCTATAGAAATCTCAATACAGTAATAACTTTTTTATAGAAAACTTATCACACTGACAACTTTTTTATAGAAAACTTATCATAGCGACAACTTTTCTATAGACAACTTATCACAGCTACAACTTTTCTATAGAAAATTTATCACAGTGACAACTTTTCTATAGAAAACTTATCACAGTGACAACTTTTCTATAGAAAACTTATCACAGTGAAAACTTTTCTATAGAAAACTTATCACAGCGAAAACTTTTCTATAGAAAACTTATCACAGTGACAACTTTTCTATAAAAAACTTATCACAGTGACAACTTTTCTATAGAAAACTTATCACAGAGACAACTTTTCTATAGAAAACTTATCACAGTGACAACTTTTCTATAGAAAACTTATCACAGTGACAACTTTTCTATAGAAAACTTATCACAGTGACAACTTTTCTATCGAAAATTTATCACAGTGATAACTTTTCTATAGAAAACTTATCACAGTGACATTTTGTCTATAGAAAACTTATTACAGTGACAACTTTTCTTTAGAAAACTTACCACAGTGACAACATTTCTATAAAAAAATTATCACAGAGTCAACTTTTCTATAGAAAACCCTTCACAGTGACAACTTTTCTATAAAAAACTTATCACAGTGACAACTTTTTTATAGAAAACTTATCACAGTGACAACTTTTCTACAGAAAACTTATTACAGCGATAACTTTTCTATAAACAACTTATCACAGCGACATTTTTCCTATAGAAAATTTTTCGCGTTGACATTTTTCCTATAGAAAACACATCATAGTAATAACTTTTCTATGGAAAACTTATCACAATGACAACTTTTCTATAGAAAACTTATGACAATGGCAACTTTTTTACAGAAAACTTATCACAGTGACAACTTTTCTATAGAAAACTCCTCACAGTGACAACTTTTCTATAGAAAACTTATCACAGTGAAAACTTTTCTATAGAAAACAGAAAACAGTGACAACTTTTTTATAGAAAACTTATCACAGTGACAACTTTTCTATAGAAAACTTATCACAGTGACAATTTTTCTATAGAAAACTTATCACAGTGACAACGTTTTTATAGAAAACTTATCACAGTGACAACTTTTCTATAGAAAACTTATAACAGTGACAACTTTTTTATAGAAAACTTATCACAGTGACAACTTTTCTATAGAAAACTTATCACAGTGACAAATTTTCTATAGAAAACTTATCACAGTGACAAATTTTCTATGAAAAACTTATGACAGTGAAAACTTTTCTATAGAAAACTTATCACAGTGACAACTTTTTTATAGAAAACTTAGTGACAACTTTTCTATAGAAAACTTATCACAGTGACAATTTTTCTATAGAAAACTTATCACAGTGACAACGTTTTTATAGAAAACTTATCACAGTGACAACTTTTCTATAGAAAACTTATCACAGTGACAATTTTTCTATAGAAAACTTATCACAGTGACAACGTTTTTATAGAAAACTTATCACAGTTACAACGTTTTTATAGAAAACTTATCACAGTGACAACTTTTCTATAGAACACTTATCTTGGTGACATTTTTTTTATAGAAAACTTATGACAGTTGTCACTGTATTTTGTATAGGACACTTATATATAAAGCTACTGCAACCGAATTTAGTCCAATTATTTTACCAAACAATACCAACTTGAGTAAAAAATTTTTTCGATTTCGGTCCATATTTTGAATTACCTACATATAGGATATGTTTCTAAATTTATCACAACTTGATGGTGGGTATATAATATTCGGCATAGAGATTATAGTTTGTAAATAATAACCTTCATTTCTTTAAATATTTTCCTAATACCACCTTAACTTTAGTCCCCTAAAAGCTTTTTATCAAATATTATTACCACACTATAACAACCACACACACACATACATACACTCACCCGCTCCAAAGGACTTGACAAATAATGACATAAATTTGTCATTTATACACAAAAATAAATCAATTTTTCCCTAGTTCCTAGTTTTTTTTCAACAATTTCTATTTTTTTGGGGTCATTTGTGTAAATAAATAGAATTTTATATTTTCACACAACTTTTAGTTCTCTTAATGCTAATACCCAGTTTAAATGGTGGGACAGCTGAAAAAAAAAACAAATCTTCTCCAGGGATTTAACAGGATAATGGGAATAAAATGGCATTTTTTAGCTACGGTTCAAAGTCCTTGTCATTATGAAAATGATGTCAAATTATTTGTTGTTTAGCCATAAAGTTCTTAAGGGATCAGAGAAAAAAATAGGCAAAACTAAAGTTATGGAAAATTTGTTTCTAATATTTTTTTCGGATTTAACAGAAAAATAATTGAGTTTTGAGCACCTTTCGATAATTTTTATAAGCTTTAAGTGGCAAAATTGAAAGAAATCAAACAAAAATTTATACTTATTTGCAGATTTTTCTATAGCAAGAAAATTAGTATTTTTAAATAATATTAAGCTATTATAGAATAATATTATTGTTATAAATTAAATTAGTTTTTATAGTTCAAAAAGGTAATGCGGAAGGTAATTTTGTATAATATTACTACAAATAAGTATTAATATTATATATTTTTCTATAAAAAAATTTTCGATAGAAATATTTTTCTATAGAAAAATTTTCGATAGAAATATTTTTCTATAGAAAAATTTTCGATAGAAATATATTTCTATAGAAAAATTTTCGATAGAAATATTTTTCTATAGAAAAATTTTCGATAGAAATATTTTTCTATAGAAAAATTTTTGCTAGAAATATTTTTCTATAGAAAAATTTTTGCTAGAAATATTTTTCTATAGAAAAATTTTCGATAGAAATATTTTTCTATAGAAAAATTTTCGATAGAAATATTTTTCTATAGAAAAATTTTCGATAGAAATATTTTTCTATAGAAAAATTTTCGATAGAAATGTTTTTCTATAGAAAAATTTTCGATAGAAATATTTTTCTATAGAAAAATTTTCGATAGAAATATTTTTCTATAGAAAAATTTTCGATAGAAATATTTTTCTATAGAAAAATTTTCGATAGAAATAATTTTCTATAGAAAAATTTTCGATAGAAATATTTTTCTATAGAAAAATTTTCGATAGGAATATTTTTCTATAGAAAAATTTTCGATAGAAATATTTTTCTATAGAAAAATTTTCGATAGAAATATTTTTCTATAGAAAAATTTTCGAAAGAAATATTTTGCTATAGAAAAATTTTCGAAAGAAATATTTTTCTATAGAAAAATTTTCAATAGAAATATTTTTCTATAGAAAAATTTTCGATAGAAATATGTTTCTATAGAAAAATTTTCGATAGAAATATGTTTCTATAGAAAAATTTTCGATAGAAATATGTTTCTATAGAAAAATTTTCGATAGAAAAATTTTCGATAGAAATATTTTTCTATAGAAAAATTTTCGATAGAAATATTTTTCTATAGAAAAATTTTCGATACAAATCTTTTTCTATAGAAAAATTTTCGATACAAATCTTTTTCTATAGAAAAATTTTCGATAGAAATATTTTTCTATAGAAAAATTTTCGATAGAAATATTTTTCTATAGAAAAATTTTCGATAGAAATATTTTTCTATAGAAAAATTTTCGATAGAAATATTTTTCTATAGAAAAATTTTCGATAGAAATATTTTTCTATAGAAAAATTTTCGATAGAAATATTTTCCTATGGAAAAATTTTCGATAGAAATATTTTTCTATAGAAAAATTTTCGATAGAAATATTTTTCTATAGAAAAATTTTCGATAGAAATATTTTTCTATAGAAAAATTTTCGATAGAAATATTTTTCTATAGAAAAATTTTCTATAGAAAAATTTTCGATAGAAATATTTTTCTATAGAAAAATTTTCGATAGAAATATTTTTCTATAGAAAAATTTTCGATAGAAATATGTTTCTATAGAAAAATTTTCGATAGAAATATGTTTCTATAGAAAAATTTTCGATAGAAAAATTTTCGATAGAAATATTTTTCTATAGAAAAATTTTCGATAGAAATATTTTTCTATAGAAAAATTTTCGATACAAATCTTTTTCTATAGAAAAATTTTCGATACAAATCTTTTTCTATAGAAAAATTTTCGATAGAAATATTTTTCTATAGAAAAATTTTCGATAGAAATATTTTTCTATAGAAAAATTTTCGATAGAAATATTTTTCTATAGAAAAATTTTCGATAGAAATATTTTTCTATAGAAAAATTTTCGATAGAAATATTTTTCTATAGAAAAATTTTCGATAGAAATATTTTTCTATAGAAAAATTTTCGATAGAAATATTTTCCTATGGAAAAATTTTCGATAGAAATATTTTTCTATAGAAAAATTTTCGATAGAAATATTTTTCTATAGAAAAATTTTCGATAGAAATATTTTTCTATAGAAAAATTTTCGATAGAAATATTTTTCTATAGAAAAATTTTCTATAGAAAAATTTTCGATAGAAATATTTTTCTATAGAAAAATTTTCGATAGAAATATTTTTCTATAGAAAAATTTTCGATAGAAATATTTTTCTATAGAAAAATTTTCGATAGAAATATTTTTCTATAGAAAAATTTTCGATAGAAATATTTTTCTATAGAAAAATTTTCGATAGAAATATTTTTCTATAGAAAAATTTTCGATAGAAATATTTTTCTATAGAAAAATTTTCGATAGAAATATTTTTCTATAGAAAAATTTTCGAAAGAAATATTTTGCTATAGAAAAATTTTCGAAAGAAATATTTTTCTATAGAAAAATTTTCGATAGAAATATTTTTCTATAGAAAAATTTTCGATAGAAATATGTTTCTATAGAAAAATTTTCGATAGAAAAATTTTCGATAGAAATATTTTTCTATAGAAAAATTTTCGATAGAAATATTTTTCTATAGAAAAATTTTCGATACAAATCTTTTTCTATAGAAAAATTTTCGATAGAAATCTTTTTCTATAGAAAAATTTTCGATAGAAATATTTTTCTATAGAAATATTTTCCTATGGAAAAATTTTCGATAGAAATATTTTTCTATAGAAAAATTTTCGATAGAAATATTTTTCTATAGAAAAATTTTCGATAGAAATATTTTTCTATAGAAAAATTTTCGATAAAAAAATTTTCGATAGAAATATTTTTCTATAGAAAAATTTTCGATAGAAATATTTTTCTATAGAAAAATTTTCGATAGAAATATTTTTCTATAGAAAAATTTTCGATAGAAATATTTTTCTATAGAAAAATTTTCGATAGAAATATTTTTCTATAGAAAAATTTTCGATAGAAATATTTTTCTATAGAAAAATTTTCGATAGAAATATTTTTCTATAGAAATATTTTTCTATAGAAATATTTTCGATAGAAATATTTTTCTATAGAAAAATTTTCGATAGAAATATTTTTCTATAGAAAAATTTTCGATAGAAATATTTTTCTATAGAAAAATTTTCGATAGAAATATTTTTCTGTAGAAAAATTTTCGATAGAAATATTTTTCTATAGAAAAATTTTCGATAGAAATATTTTTCTATAGAAAAATTTTCGATAGAAATATTTTTCTACAGAAAAATTTTCGATAGAAATATTTTTCTATAGAAAAATTTTCGATAGAAATATTTTTCTATAGAAAAATTTTCGATAGAAATATTTTTCTATAGAAAAATTTTCGATAGAAATATTTTTCTATAGAAAAATTTTCGATAGAAATATTTTTGTATAGAAAAATTTTCGATAGAAATATTTTTCTATAGAAAAATTTTCGATAGAAATATTTTTCTATAGAAAAATTTTCGATAGAAATATTTTTCTATAGAAAAATTTTCGATAGAAATATTTTTCTATAGAAAAATTTTCGATAGAAATATTTTTCTATAGAAAAATTTTCGATAGAAATATTTTTCTATAGAAAAATTTTCGATAGAAATATTTTTCTATAGAAAAATTTTCGATAGAAATATTTTTCTATAGAAAAATTTTCGATAGAAATATTTTTCTATAGAAAAATTTTCGATAGAAATATTTTTCTATAGAAAAATTTTCGATAGAAATATTTTTCTATAGAAAAATTTTCGATAGAAATATTTTTCTATAGAAAAATTTTCGATAGAAATATTTTTCTATAGAAAAATTTTCGATAGAAATATTTTTCTATAGAAAAATTTTCGATAGAAATATTTTTCTATAGAAAAATTTTCGATGGAAATATTTTTCTATAGAAAAATTTTCGATAGAAATATTTTTCTATAGAAAAATTTTCGATAGAAATATTTTTCTACAGAAAAATTTTCGATAGAAATATTTTTCTACAGAAAAATTTTCGATAGAAATATTTTTCTATAGAAAAATTTTCTATAGAAAAATTTTCGATAGAAATATTTTTCTATAGAAAAATTTTCGATAGAAATATTTTTCTATAGAAAAATTTTCGATAGAAATATTTTTCTATAGAAAAATTTTCGATAGAAATATTTTTCTATAGAAAAATTTTCGATAGAAATATTTTTCTATAGAAAAATTTTCGATAGAAATATTTTTCTATAGAAAAATTTTCGATAGAAATATTTTTCTATAGAAAAATTTTCGATAGAAATATTTTTCTATAGAAAAATTTTCGAAAGAAATATTTTGCTATAGAAAAATTTTCGAAAGAAATATTTTTCTATAGAAAAATTTTCGATAGAAATATTTTTCTATAGAAAAATTTTCGATAGAAATATGTTTCTATAGAAAAATTTTCGATAGAAAAATTTTCGATAGAAATATTTTTCTATAGAAAAATTTTCGATAGAAATATTTTTCTATAGAAAAATTTTCGATACAAATCTTTTTCTATAGAAAAATTTTCGATAGAAATCTTTTTCTATAGAAAAATTTTCGATAGAAATATTTTTCTATAGAAATATTTTCCTATGGAAAAATTTTCGATAGAAATATTTTTCTATAGAAAAATTTTCGATAGAAATATTTTTCTATAGAAAAATTTTCGATAAAAAAATTTTCGATAGAAATATTTTTCTATAGAAAAATTTTCGATAGAAATATTTTTCTATAGAAAAATTTTCGATAGAAATATTTTTCTATAGAAAAATTTTCGATAGAAATATTTTTCTATAGAAAAATTTTCGATAGAAATATTTTTCTATAGAAAAATTTTCGATAGAAATATTTTTCTATAGAAAAATTTTCGATAGAAATATTTTTCTATAGAAATATTTTTCTATAGAAATATTTTCGATAGAAATATTTTTCTATAGAAAAATTTTCGATAGAAATATTTTTCTATAGAAAAATTTTCGATAGAAATATTTTTCTATAGAAAAATTTTCGATAGAAATATTTTTCTGTAGAAAAATTTTCGATAGAAATATTTTTCTATAGAAAAATTTTCGATAGAAATATTTTTCTATAGAAAAATTTTCGATAGAAATATTTTTCTACAGAAAAATTTTCGATAGAAATATTTTTCTATAGAAAAATTTTCGATAGAAATATTTTTCTATAGAAAAATTTTCGATAGAAATATTTTTCTATAGAAAAATTTTCGATAGAAATATTTTTCTATAGAAAAATTTTCGATAGAAATATTTTTGTATAGAAAAATTTTCGATAGAAATATTTTTCTATAGAAAAATTTTCGATAGAAATATTTTTCTATAGAAAAATTTTCGATAGAAATATTTTTCTATAGAAAAATTTTCGATAGAAATATTTTTCTATAGAAAAATTTTCGATAGAAATATTTTTCTATAGAAAAATTTTCGATAGAAATATTTTTCTATAGAAAAATTTTCGATAGAAATATTTTTCTATAGAAAAATTTTCGATAGAAATATTTTTCTATAGAAAAATTTTCGATAGAAATATTTTTCTATAGAAAAATTTTCGATAGAAATATTTTTCTATAGAAAAATTTTCGATAGAAATATTTTTCTATAGAAAAATTTTCGATAGAAATATTTTTCTATAGAAAAATTTTCGATAGAAATATTTTTCTATAGAAAAATTTTCGATAGAAATATTTTTCTATAGAAAAATTTTCGATAGAAATATTTTTCTATAGAAAAATTTTCGATGGAAATATTTTTCTATAGAAAAATTTTCGATAGAAATATTTTTCTATAGAAAAATTTTCGATAGAAATATTTTTCTACAGAAAAATTTTCGATAGAAATATTTTTCTACAGAAAAATTTTCGATAGAAATATTTTTCTATAGAAAAATTTTCGATAGAAATATTTTTCTATAGAAAAATTTTCGATAGAAATATTTTTCTATAGAAAAATTTTCGATAGAAATATTTTTCTATAGAAAAATTTTCGATAGAAATATTTTTCTATAGAAAAATTTTCGATAGAAATATTTTTCTATAGAAAAATTTTCGATAGAAATATTTTTCTATAGAAAAATTTTCGATAGAAATATTTTTCTATAGAAAAATTTTCGATAGAAATATTTTTCTATAGAAAAATTTTCGATAGAAATATTTTTCTATAGAAAAATTTTCGATAGAAATATTTTTCTATAGAAAAATTTTCGATAGAAATATTTTTCTATAGAAAAATTTTCGATAGAAATATTTTTCTATAGAAAAATTTTCGATAGAAATATTTTTCTATAGAAAAATTTTCGATAGAAATATTTTTCTATAGAAAAATTTTCGATAGAAATATTTTTCTATAGAAAAATTTTCGATAGAAATATTTTTCTATAGAAAAATTTTCGATAGAAATATTTTTCTGTAGAAAAATTTTCGATACAAATCTTTTTCTATAGAAAAATTTTCGATAGAAACCTTTTTCTATAGAAAAATTTTCGATAGAAACCTTTTTCTATAGAAAAATTTTCGATAGAAATATTTTTCTATAGAAAAATTTTCGATAGAAATATTTTTCTATAGAAAAATTTTCCATAGAAATATTTTTCTATAGAAAATTTGTCGATAAAAAAATGTTTCTATATTTTTGATAAAAAAATTTTTCTATAGAAAAGTTTTCGATAAAAAAATTTTTCTATAGAAAAATTTTCGATAAAAAAATTTTTCTATAGAAAAATTTTCGATCAAAAAATTTTTCTATAGAAAAATTTTCGATAAAAAAATTTTTCTATAGAAAAATTTTCGATAAAAAAATTTTTCTATAGAAAAATTTTCGATAAAAAAATTTTTCTATAGAAAAATTTTCGATAAAAAAATTTTTCTATAGAAAAATTTTCGATAAAAAAATTTTTCTATAGAAAAATTGTCGATAAAAAAATTTTCCTATAGAAAAATTTTCGATAAAAAAATTTTTCGATAGAAAAATTTTCGATAAAAAAATTTTTCTATAGAAAAATTTTCGATAAAAAAATTTTTTTATAGAAAATTTTCGATAAAAAAATTTTTCTATAGAAACATTTTTGATAAAAAAATTTTTCTATAGAAACATTTTTGATAAAAAAATTTTTCTATAGAAATATTTTGAATAAAAAATTTTTCTATAGAAAAATTTTCCATACAAAAATTTTCCATAAAAAAAATTTTTCTATAGAAAAATTTTCGATAAAAAAAAATTTTCCATAAGAAAATTTTTGTATTGAAAATTTTTCGATAAAAAAATTTTTCTATTTTATCATTCTTTCTCCATTTTTGACTGAAAAGAAATGTATAGCGTGCAATATCTTTATATTATACAGTCTTTGCTATGATGTTGAAGGGTATAAATAAATATCCAATCAAAATTTCCCTTAATTTTAAATATTTTTCTTTTCTTTAAGCGATTCAATAAATTTATTGGAAAATTTATAAAAAGTTCTATAAATTTAAATACTTTTAAACCTAAATGTATTGGCTCATAAATTTTTTAAATAAAATGGTTTGCTCTAAATATTTTTAATAATTTATTTATTATATACTAAACTAAACTTTTTAAAACTCTTTATACAAAATAGTTTTAAATTTTAGTTAAATAAATTTATTTTGCTATGAAATTGTTCTTCCTAACAATAACATTCGATTATTGATTTTGGAAAATTGTTTCTAGTTTGTTACTGAATAATTGATGAAATATAAAACTATGAAGGGACATAATAAATTTAAAGCAACAAAGTTTAGGAAAAACAATTTTTAAAATATTATTTCAAATGATTTAAATTTTATTTTTAAAATTTAATAATTTAACATACAAATTTTTCTTAAAAAAGTTAACCAATAAGAAAAATGTTATAATAAAAATTTTCTATGAGAAATTTTATGACAATGAAAATTTTTCTATAAAGGCATGAATTACAATATATTTTTTTCTTGATGAAAAATTTTTCTCAGAAAAAAAAATACTCGATAATTAATGTTTCATATTGAAAAATTCTTATTTTAAATTTTTCGTTTAAAAATTTTAAAACAATAGTTTTAAATGTAAAGGAGTGCAGTTATACCCTTCACCACCATAGGTGGAAAGGGTATTATAAGTCTGTGCTGATGTATGTAGCGCATAGAAATATTTGTCTTAGACCTATCTTTTATTATACTAATAGGCTTAGAATTACTTTCTGAGTCGATGTCCGTCCGTCTGGCTGGCTGCCTGGACGGCTGGACCCCCATGTAAACCTTGTAATCAAACTACAGGTCGCAATTCTAAAGATAATGTGATAAAATTTGGCACGGATCATTTTTTGGATATTGGGACCACGGCTATTGAAACTCGTCAAAATCGGTCCATTATTTATGGTACCTCCCATAGGTCCCACTTCCCGGAATTGATATATTGGCCACAAATATCAATATTTTTTCATGAAATTTAAATTAAATATTACTTATGTAAACCTTAATCACTGTACCAAATTTCGTTAAAATCGGTTCACATTTGACCATAGGTCCCATACAAACTTTTCTCTAAAAACGCACAAAATGAGACAAAAATCACTAAAAAGCTCGTAAATCTGAAGATAATGAGAATTTTAAGTTTATTTTTGTACAACTGTAACAACTGTAATCAATTTGCAAAATTTCGAAATAATCGGTCCACATTTCAACCTAGCTCTCATATAAGTCCAAATGTCGGAAGCAGCTTAATTATAAAAATTTTGAGAAAATGTTTGTATGATAGCAAAATTTAGCAAATATTTGTCTTTATACAGAAAAAATAACACTTTTGATCTTAGTGGTGAAGGGTATCGTATGGTCGGGCTTGACCGACTATAGCACTTTCTTACTTGTTTTTAACTTAAGTTTAACTTAGAATCATCAACATCATTTAAGCATAAAAATTGCAAACTTCACTTTAATCACAAAATATTCCTCGACAAAATGAAAGCGATAAGAATGTTGTTAAGTCAGCTCAGAAGTTACAAAATCCTTACCTCCCACGGTGATGTAGGGTATAGCTAAATAAATTTTAGTTAAATAAAAATAGCAATACTTAGCGGAGAAAGGTATAACTAACATCTTTTAAACTGAGTGTATATTGCAAAATCATTAATTTTAATGAGCAACATCCTACCAACTAAGCCCACACAGTTAAACTTTTCTACATTTACAAATCCATTTAAACTGAAACAGCCAAATACAAAGAAAAAGTGTTTCCAACTAAAACTATATCTGTATTCAAATGCTTAAGTGTTAGTTAGTTTTTTATTTTCAGTTGAGATGAGTGTAAATGCCACCAAACTGATGTTTTGTCTCATTTTGTTTTTGTTATTTTGCATTTTTTTTTCGTTTTTGAATTTCCTACAATTTGAATTTAACTGTTAGTTGTTTGTAGATGTTGGGAAATATTTCCTAAGGGCAGGAGGAGGAGGAATGAATTTTTAGACACACAACAACATTTGCATTTTAATGAAACATTTCGTGTTATTTTTCCCATTTTCATTTTTATTTCATAGTTTGTTGTTTTACATTTGTAGCGGCTGGTGATGAGGCAGCTGATGCTGTAAATGCTTAAGTATTTGCCTTTGGTGTCCCTTGTTATTTGCTGCTGTTTTGTCGTTTTTTATTTTTTTATTTTGTCTGATAGTCTACGACTGATGCCGTGAAGCTGCTGCAGTGAAGACACTTATTTACATCTATTATAACATTTAAGTAAATGAGGCTGTTACCGGGCGGGTTTGATATCCGTTTTTTTTTTGTTTGCCCTAACAATTTTGCTTTTAATTTTTGTATTTTGTTATTATTTCCTTAGGATTTTTTCTTGTATTGAAAAATTATATAACAGTGAAATTGTGTTATTTTGGAAATAATTATGTCAGAAATGTTTAGAAAAATTGTTCAAAAATGAAAATAATTTGTCTCTAAAAAATAGGAAAATATCAATTCTAAAGACTACGGATTGTATGAGTAATATTTCAATGAGATCATTATTAATAACAAGTATACGCTACGTATTAAGATATAATAAAAACAAGTAAGAAAGTTCTATAGTCGGTCAAGCCCGACCATACGATACCCTTCAGCACTAAGGTCAAAGGTATTATTTTTTCTGTATAAAGACAAATATTTGCTAAATTTTGCCATCATACAAACATATTCTCAAAACTTTTTCATTTAAGCTGTTTCCGTCATTTGGGCTTATATGAGAGCTAGGGTCAACTGTGGACCGATTATCTCGAAATTTAGCAAGTTGATTAAAGTTTTGACCAGAATTATGTGTGCGAAAAAGAAACATAAAAGTCCCATTATCTTCAGATTAACGAGCGTTTTAGTGATTTTTGTCTCATTTGGTGCGCTATGAAGGAAGAGTTTGTATGGGAGCTATGGTCAAATGTGAACCGATTCCAACAAAATTTGGTACAGTTATTTTAATTTATATAAGCAGTATTTTCTCAAAATTTCATGCAAAAAAAATTTATATTTGTGGCCAAAATATCAATTTCGGAAAGTGGGACCTATGGCAGGTACCAGAAATAATTAACCGATTTTGACGAATTTTAATAGCCATGGTCCCACTTTAAAAAAAATAATCTGTGCAAAATCTAATTAAATTATCTTTAGAATTGCGACCTGTACTTTGATTATATGATTTACATGGGGGTCTAGCCAGCCAGACGGACGGACGGACTGACGGACATCTCAAAATCGACTCTGAAAGTGATTCTAAGTCTATTGATATACTAAAAGGTGGGTCTAAAACAAATATTTCGATGTGTTACATACATTAGCATAAACTGCCAATACCCTTTCCACCTATGGTGGTGAAGGGCATCAATTTTAAAAATTGACTATTTATAAGGAAATTTATCAAGAATTTACTATTTATAGAAAATTTCTTAAAAATTTACTATTTATAGGAAATTTAAAAAAATTTGACTACTTATAGGAAATTTTTCCAAAATTGAATATTTATAGGAAATTTTCTATTTATAGGAAATTTTTCGAAAATTGACTATTTTTAGGAACTTTTTCGAAAATTGAATATTTATAGGAAATTTTTCGAAAATTGACTATTTATAGGAAATTTTTCGAAAATTGACTATTTATAGGAAGTTTTTCGAAAATTGACTATTTTTATAGGAAATTTTTCGAAAATTTACTATTTATAGGAAATTTTTCCAAAATTGACTATTTATAGGAAATTTTTCGAAAATTTACTATTTGTAGGAAATTTTTCGAAAATTTACTATTTATAGGAAATTTTTCGAAAATTTACTATTCATATGAAATTTTTCGAAAATTGAGTATTTTTATAGGAAATTTTTCGAAAATTGACTATTTATAGGAAATTTTTCAAAAATTGACTATTTATAGGAAATTTTCCGAAAATTGACTATTTATAGGAATTTTTACGAATATTTACTATTTATAGGAAATTTTTCGAATATTTACTATTTATAGGATATCTTTCGAAAATTTACTATTTATAGGAAATTTTTCGAAAATTAACTCTTTATAAGAAATTTTTTAAAAATTAACTATTTATAGGAAATTTTTTGAAAATTTACTATTTATAGGAAATTTTTTCGAAAATTTACTATTTATAGGAAATTTTTCGAAAATTGACTATTTATAGGAAATTTTTTGAAAATTTACTATTTATAGGAATTTTTTCGAAAATTTCCTATTTATAGGAAATTTTTCGAAAATTTACTATTTTTAGGAAATTTTTCGAAAATTTACTATTTTTAGGAAATTTTTCGAAAATTTACTATTTTTAGGAAATTTTTCGAAAATTCTTTATTTATAGGAAATTTTTTGAAAATTTACTATTTATAGGAATTTACTATTTATTGGAAATTTTTCGAAAATATGTAGGAATTTTTTTTTATAGGAAATTTTTCGAAAATTGATTATTTATAAGAAATTTTTCAAAAATTGACTATTTATAGGAAATTTTTTAAAAATTGACTATTTATAGGAAATTTTTCAAAAATTGACTATTTTTAGGAAATTTTCCGAAAATTGACTATTTTTAGGAAATTTTCCGAAAATTGACTATTTTTAGGAAATTTTCCGAAAATTGACTATTTATAGAAAATTTTTCGAAAATTGACTATTTATAGGAAATTTTTCGAAAATTGACTATTTTTACAGGAAATTTTTCGAAAAACTTACTATTTTTATAGGAAATTTTTCGAACATTGACTTTTTTATAGGAAATTTTTCGAAAATTGACTATTTATAGAAAATTTTTCGAAATTTTGCTATGTATAAGAAATTTTTCGAAAATATACTTTTAAAGGAAATTTTTAAAAAATTGACTTCATAGGAAATTTTTCGAAAATTGATTATGTATAGGAATTTTTTTTTGAAAATTGACTATTTATAGGAAATTTTTCAAAAATTTAATATTTTTAGAAAATTTTTCGAAAATTTACGATTTATACAAAATTTTTCGAAAATTGACTATTTATAGGAAATTTCTCGAAAATTTACTTTTCATAGGAAATTTTTCGAAAATTGACTATTTAAAGGAAATTTTTCGAAAATTTACTATTTATAGGAAATTTTTCGAAAATTGACTATTTTTATAGGAAATTTTTCAAAAATTGACTATTTATAGGAAATTTTTCAAAAATTGACTATTTATAGGAAATTTTCCGAAAATTGACTATTTATAGGAATTTTTACGAATATTTACTATTTATAGGAAATTTTTCGAATATTTACTATTTATAGGATATCTTTCGAAAATTTACTATTTATAGGAAATTTTTCGAAAATTAACTCTTTATAAGAAATTTTTTAAAAATTAACTATTTATAGGAAATTTTTTGAAAATTTACTATTTATAGGAAATTTTTTCGAAAATTTACTATTTATAGGAAATTTTTCGAAAATTGACTATTTATAGGAAATTTTTTGAAAATTTACTATTTATAGGAATTTTTTCGAAAATTTCCTATTTATAGGAAATTTTTCGAAAATTTACTATTTTTAGGAAATTTTTCGAAAATTTACTATTTTTAGGAAATTTTTCGAAAATTTACTATTTTTAGGAAATTTTTCGAAAATTCTTTATTTATAGGAAATTTTTTGAAAATTTACTATTTATAGGAATTTACTATTTATTGGAAATTTTTCGAAAATATGTAGGAATTTTTTTTTATAGGAAATTTTTCGAAAATTGATTATTTATAAGAAATTTTTCAAAAATTGACTATTTATAGGAAATTTTTTAAAAATTGACTATTTATAGGAAATTTTTCAAAAATTGACTATTTTTAGGAAATTTTCCGAAAATTGACTATTTTTAGGAAATTTTCCGAAAATTGACTATTTTTAGGAAATTTTCCGAAAATTGACTATTTATAGAAAATTTTTCGAAAATTGACTATTTATAGGAAATTTTTCGAAAATTGACTATTTTTACAGGAAATTTTTCGAAAAACTTACTATTTTTATAGGAAATTTTTCGAACATTGACTTTTTTATAGGAAATTTTTCGAAAATTGACTATTTATAGAAAATTTTTCGAAATTTTGCTATGTATAAGAAATTTTTCGAAAATATACTTTTAAAGGAAATTTTTAAAAAATTGACTTCATAGGAAATTTTTCGAAAATTGATTATGTATAGGAATTTTTTTTTGAAAATTGACTATTTATAGGAAATTTTTCAAAAATTTAATATTTTTAGAAAATTTTTCGAAAATTTACGATTTATACAAAATTTTTCGAAAATTGACTATTTATAGGAAATTTCTCGAAAATTTACTTTTCATAGGAAATTTTTCGAAAATTGACTATTTAAAGGAAATTTTTCGAAAATTTACTATTTATAGGAAATTTTTCGAAAATTGACTATTTTTATAGGAAATTTTTCAAAAATTGTCTATTATAGAAAATGTTTTGAAAATTTACTATATTTAGGAAATTTTTTGAAAATTTTCTGCTTTTAATTTTTCGAAAATTGACTATTTATTTATAGGAAATTTTTCAAAAATTTACTATTTATTTATAGGACAATTTTTCCAAAATTATCTATTTATAAGAAACTTTTTGAAATTTTACTATTTATAGGAAATTTTTAGAAAATTTTCTATTTATAGGAAAATTTTTCGAAAATTTAATTTTTTTTTAGGAAATTTTTCAAAAATTGACTTTTTACAGGAAATTTTTCGAAAATTTACTTTTTTCATTGAAAATTTTCAAAAATTTACTTTTTATAGAAAATTTTTCAGAAATTTACTTTTTATAGGAAATTTTTCGAAAATTTACTTTTTATAGGAAATTTTTCGAAAATTTACTTTTTATAGGAAATTTTTCAAAAATTTACTATTTATAGGAAATTTTTCAAAATTTTACTATTTATAGGAAATTTTTAAAAAAGTGACAATTTTTAGGAAATTTTTTGAAAGTTTTCTATTTATAGGAGATTTTTCGAAAATTATCCATTTATAGGAAATTTATCAAAAATTTAGTATTTATAGGAAATTTTTAATAAATTTACTTTTGATAGAAAATTTTTCGAAAATTTACTTTTTATAGGAAATTTTTCGAAAATTGACTATTTGTAGGAAATTTTTCGAAAATTTACTATTTATAGGAAATTCTTCGAAAATTGACTATTTATAGGAAATTTTTCGAAAATTTACTATTTTTAAAAAAAATTTTACGAAATTTTAATATTTATAGGAAATTATTTGAAAAAAGTGTAATAAAAGTAAAAACCATAGCCGAAACAATTGTTCAGTTTTATTTAGTTTTTCTTCTTAAAAAAATATTTCTTTTCAATTAATTTCATTTCTGAATTTAAGTTTTTTTTTTTTATTCTGACCAACAAACTTTTCCAAGAAATAATTAATTTGATTAAAATTGTTTGAGATTTATCTGGAACTTTTCAAACTAAATACTAGAGACAGTTTATAAAATTCTACATAATTTAAGCAAATTATTACAAGCAAAACACAATTAACAAACAAACATTTGTGCAATAAAAAAGAAAAGAAATATTTTCTTATTGAATTAGTTTTGAATTTTCTTTATTTTTGCATTTTACTATATTTTCTCTTGCTGCTATTTATTCACCTTGTTGGGAAAATTTTATATTTTTTCATATAAATTTTCCAATTTTTTTTCATTTCAGCAAAACAAAATCAAGAAATTGTGTTAAGGCAGAAACTTTTCTGTTTGAATTGTTTTAGCACTTTTTTTCTACTGTTTCAGTTTCTTCCGTTTAAGCCAACAGTTGTTCTTAGTTGAATTTGTTAGTTTAGTTGGAAATTCTTTCATTTTATGGATTTACGGAACTGTTTTGTTGCTTTGAGTGAGAAAATAAGGAAAATCAGTAGAAACGAAATGTCTGGTTTTCATGGAATTTTATAGTTTTATTGCAGTTCTTTTTGCGAGTTAGATTTTCCTCTATTTTGTTTTATTTTATTTCATTTCTAAGTGTTGATTTAGTTTTTTGTTTATTGTTTAATTCTTCTTTTTCTTCCTCTTATACTTAAAGGTCAAGATACAAATGTTTTATATAAATGAAGTCTCAGCTAAAGCAAACGAGGTTAATAAACTGTGAAAATTCTTAAGTTGGAAGGTTTTAGAATTTTAAAGGTGGAAGTTTAATTTAAAATTTAAAAGAACATATTTAGACTATCCTTGAAACGAAAGACAAACTGACAGATAAATAGCAGACAAAAGAAATAAAAGTTAGTAGTAGAACTACGGAAAAAATAGAGATGGATGAAGAAAGTCAAACAGGAAAATGACATCTTTTAACTGACATAGAAATGAGGACTAAATATAGTTGTATGGTTTTTTAACTAAAACATTTAAGATTTTGTCAAAACATATCCATTAGATAGTCCCAAAAAATTTTAATTCATTTTACAGAAAGAAATATCCCAATTTTTTTTACATTTGACCCCAATAATCCAAATATAAAGTTTCATTCAGATCGGATATCGGGAAAGCGTGCTAACATGGCGCCAGAGCTTGGACATTCCAGTTTTAGGGAAAAAACAGGTTTCTTCAAATATTTGAAAAAAATTTCCACTTTGAATACATTTTCAAAAAAGTACTTTACACCAAGTTACAGAGAACTAAATGGGCTTTACAACGAGATAAATTACTTAAAAATCGGTTTAAAATGTTCCTAGTTATTAAGGGTTTGCCAAATACATCCTGAAGATTCCCCTGAGCATATGCAATGAAAAATGGTAATCTTTAAAAATTGTAAAAAGTTTGACTTTTTACTTTTTTGAGACTTCAAGGTATTAAAATATCCACTTTTGTTTCAAAGGGCTAACGTTAAGTCACTTTTGCAAGGAAAGAAAATAAGTATTTTTTTCATACCGTTTTCAAAACTGCTTTTTTGGATTTTTCAATAGTTTGTTAAACGAATTGAAAAAAAGTAAACAAACGATTCTGAGTGTTAGTTAGAACACCCCGCAAATTACCACGAAGAAAGAATTAGGTTGATATCTCTAACGGCTTAGTCCTAGCTACGACTTAAAATCAAAATATTTGTCAAAATTCTTGACAAAAACCCCATTTTTTTCCAAAGTTATAAGGAAAAAGCTCGTATATTAGCAGTTTTTATAAGCAGAACTAAAATTATTATTGCTTCTATGGTAAACATATAAATTAGAAAATTGATTGAAATTAGATGTCGTTAACCCTTTTGTTACCAGAGTCAAAAGTAATTTTTTTAACATATAAAATTTTTTCAAAAAGTTACTCGAATTACAAGTTTTTTTTGTTATATTTCCATGAAAATTCAAAAAATCTTTCAAGGATGACTTTAATAAATTTTGGCACAAATTAACCCTTGTGTACCCATGGGCTAAGATGGGAACTATATGGAGCCCGTGGTTACGAAATATAACAATAAAAACATGTAGTTTCAATGTATTATACGACGTACATATGTATTTGCAAAATCTTGTCTTCATACTTTAATGCAGAAGTAGGCAGCCCGTACCACCAGTAGCCGATAAATTTTATGTAATTTTCGTAAATACCACGATCATTTATAAAACTCGTGAAAATGAGTATTAAAATCATTCAGTTGGAATTCGGATGTTAATAGGGTTGGTTGATGCCGCTTTGTTAAAGAAAAGACTAAAACAAAATAGGCAAGAAACAAATTAAAATCTAATTTATAGCAATAAAATACATGATTCGGGGGACCAAGAAATATAATCTTGAACATTGTTGCCACGACACTATTATTTTTGTAAACATTGGGAATATTTCAGTAAATTTTGGGAATATTTTTCAAAACACAAATAAATTTTAATGTTTAACAATTTTAGATTTTTATATTTTTTTTTGGATATTTTTAACCAAAAAAAAAAATTTCATAGAAAAATTTTTGATAAAAAAATTTTCATAGAAAAATTTTCTATAGAAAAATTTTTGATAAAAAAATTTTCTATAGAAAAATTTTTGATAAAAAATTTTCTATAGAAAAATTTCTGAAAAAAAAATTGTAAGAAAGTTTTCGTTAGAAAATTTTTGATAAAAAAAATTTCTACAGAAAAATTTTTGATAAAAAAATTTTCTATGGAAAATGTTTTAACAAAAAAAATTTCTATAGATAAAAAAATTTTCTATAGAAAAATTATTGATAAAAAAATTTTCTATAGAAAAATTATTGATAAAAAAATTTTCTATAGAAAAATTTTTGATAAAAATTTTCTATAGAAAAATTGTAAAAAATTTTCTATAGAAAAATTTTTGATAAAAAATTTTCTATACAAAAATTTTTGATAAAAAAATTTTCTATAGAAAAATTAAAAAAAAAAAATTGTACGAAAGTATTCTTTAGAAAAATTTTTGATAAAAAAATTTTCTGTAGGGTGTTTTATATTGTTGACCTGTGTTGGTTTTGTGTTAAGATGTTTGTTTGGCTTAAGGTCTCTCAAAGGTAATAAAAACAAATTGTTTATATATTTTTATACATTTATTAATCCAATATTTCGGTTAACGCCGTTAACCATTTTCAAGGAATCTACAATATACACAGAACTTTTTTATTATATATAAAAAAATTTTTGATAAAAAAACTTTCCATAGAAAAATTTTTGATAAAAAAATTATCTACAGAAAAATTTTTGATAAAAAAATTTTCTATAGAAAAATTTTTATAAAAAAATTTTTGATAAAAAAACTACCAAAATATGATAAAACTAGAAAACCTTTTAAAAATGAACTCTTTTCCCAAGAATGTAATCAAAAATTTATTAAAGAAAACTACAATAAAAGAAGAAAAACAGGAGAAGAAACCAAAAATATATAAAACCATGACATATATACCCGGTATATCTGAAAGATTGGAAAAGACTATGCAATACGACAAGGAAAACTATAATATAGCTTTAACTACGAATAATATATTAAGGAACTTATTTTCAAATACTAAAAGCAAACCTGACAAAATGGACTCAACGAATGTTGTATACAAAATTATTTAAATGTATGGGTGACGAAATAAATAGTTGCAACCAAGTTTACGTTGGAACAACAACAAACAAACTAAAAACTCGAATGGCTGGACATAAATCGGATATTAAAAATAGAAATAAATTTTTGACACAACAAACTGCACTTATGGCCCACTGTGCGGAAAAAGAACACAAACCCCAACTCGAAAATGTTATGATCTTACAAAGAGAAAAGAACAACAACAAACGTTACATATTGGAGATGTTACACATAATAAACACGAACAAAGAAGAAAAAATGAATTTTAAAACAGACGTTGAAAATTGTGCGCAAAGCTATCGCAATATTATAAGCAAAACAAAACAGAAAAATCAGTGTAATATTAAAGTTAATAAGGAATAGACATAAGTTTATTGTTTGTTTTATTGTCACTCATTGAAAGTTTGAATATATATGTTTTAATTTATTGTGATTAGTGTTAATGTTTTTGTTTTTTTACGTATTGTAGTTTTAAATCCTGATGATGCTATCCAAAGGATAGCGAAATATCGACTATTTATTAAATTAAAAAATAAATTTAATAAAATAAAAACAACAAAAAAGACCTCGAGCTTGTAATAAGAGTTTTATGTGTAAAAAAACTTTCTATAGAAAAATTTTTGATAAACAAATTCTATAGAAAAATTTTTGATAAAAAAATTTTCTATAGAAAAATTTTTGATAAAAAAATTTTCTATAGAAAATTTTTTGATAAAAAAATTTTCTATAGAAAAATTTTTGATAAAAAAAATTTCTATAGAAAAATTTTTGATAAAAAATTTTCTATAGAAAAATGTTTTATAAAAAAATTTTCTATGAAAAATTTTTTGATAAAAAAAAAAGTTGTAAGAAAGTCTTCTTTAGAAACATTTTTGATAAAAAAATTTTCTATAGAAAAATTTTTGATAAAAAAATTTTCTATAGAAAAATTTTTGAAAAAAAAATTGTAAATTTTCTTTAGAAAAATTTTTCATTAAAACAAATTCTATAGAAAAATTTTAGAAAAAAAATTTTCTATCGAAAAATTTTTGATAAAAAAATTTTCTATATAAAAATTTTTAATAAAAAAATTTTCTATAGAAAAGTTTTTGGTAAAAAAATTCTATAGACAAATTTTTGATAATAAAATTTTCTATAGAAAAATTTTTGATAAAAAAAATTTCTATAGAAACATTTTTGATAAAAAAAAAATGTCTATAGAAAAATTTTTGATAAAAAAAATGTCTATAGAAAAATTTCTGATAACAAAATTTTTTATATTTTCATGTATATTCATGTATTTTCACAAAATAAAGCTTTGCTTATTTATAATATTAACAGTTTTAATCTTTGATTTTTTATGAATCTTAAAAAACTACACAACCGTTGACCATATAAAAAAAAATGTCTTATAAAGGCTTAAAGAAAATTTCGTGGTGAATCCCTTGGAGTTTCTTTCAACGAATTTAGATAAGCCATTCACAAGATATGATAAAATTAATGGAACGACCTCTGTAAAAATCCACAATTTTAAAAACAAGTAAGAAAGTGCTATAGTCGGTCAAGCCCGACCATACGATACCCTTCACCACTGAGGTCAAAGGTGTTTTTTTTACTGTATAAAGACAAATATTTGCTAAATTTTGCCATCATACAAACAATTTCTTAAAACTTGTATATTTATGATGTTTCCGTCATTTGGACTTATATGAGAGCTAGGGTCAAATGTGGACCGATTTTCTCGAAATTTGGCAAATTGAAGACAGTTTTCACAAAAATGAAGTATGCAAAAATAAACTCAAAATTCTCATTATCTTGAAATTTATGTTTTAGTGATTTTTTTCTTATTTAGTGCGTTTTGACAGAAGAGTTTGTATGGGAGCTATGGTCAAATGTGGACCGATTTCAACGATTGGTACCGTGATTTTGGTTTACATGAGTAGTATTTGTTTTAAATTTCATGAAAAAATATTGATATTTGTGACCAAAATATCAATTCCGGGAAGTGAGATCTATGAGAGGTACCATAAATAATTTACCGATTTTGACGAATTTCAATAGCCATGGTCCCCTTATCAAAAAAATATTCTGTGCCAAATTTCATTTAATTATCTTTAGAATTGCGACCTGTACTTAGATTACATGGTTTACATGAGGTCCAACCAGACGGACGGACGGACTGACATCGCTAAATCGACTCAGAAAGTGATTCTAAGCCTATTAATATACTAAAAGGTGGGTCTAAGACAAATATTTTTATGCGTTACATACATCAGCACAAACTTATAATACCCTTTCCACCTATGGTGGTGAAGGGTATAAAAACATGTAATTTCTATAGATTATATGACGCATATATGTATATATGCATTTGCAAATTTTGTCTTTTTATTGAAAGGTCTTGATTTTCAAAAAAGTTAATTGTAGTCTTCAATTAGTTCATTCTATATATCATTTATAAAAACTACTCAAATAAAAATTAAAAAAAAATATTTTGTATTTCTTTCGTAAGGATACCCCAATTTACATGATGATATTCAAAAAGGGTACATTTACAACTAAATCATCTCAGCATACAAAAGATACTTATTTTACCCCAATAACACACAACAAATAGAGCAAACCCATTTACGCAAATTTGTTATAAAGTGTTAAACATTAAATAAAGTTTGATATAATTTACTTAAGGGTCCCTTTTAGTTTTTCCTACTTACAAAAATATTCAAAAGCTCCTGTTAAAGGCCTGAAATGGAATTTTGCAAAATAAGGCTTTTGTTTAATTGAGGGTTAAATGGTTTTATTTGGTTGTATTTTAAATGAAAATTAGATGACACAATTTTGAATGGTAAAATGAAATGAAAGGGGGTGTTAACGATTATTTTATAAGGTGTTTTGAACAGGTATTTCTAACTTTTAGGATTTTGAAAAAGTAAATACAAAAGGAAATATATAGAAAATTAAACTTACTGGTATTGTAAGATGTGAGTGTAAAGTGGATATGTGGTCAAATATTGAGGTAATCTGAAAAGAGATAATAAATAAATGATATTATTAAGAAAATCACATTTGAATTTTTTAATTTTTATAGATTTTTTGAATTTTGAAAAATAGTAATAGAGTCAAATGAAAAATTTTTGAACATGTACTGAACCACACCATCTCCAATTTGGATGAAATTTTTTATATATATTCATCCTTCTAGCTTGTATAATTTTCAGAGTTCTTCAAAATTTTAAAGTTTGCTTTTATTTAGATTTTGTGGTGGTTTAGACTTCGTCATTTTTAAGATTTTTTTTCAAAACATACCTATTTTATATGACTATAAGTTTTGCTACAGATCATTATTATCAGACTTTTGTTAAGCTAGGCTCAAATTTCGGCTCATGTAGTTTTATATACTGTATCATGTATTGGTGAACAATGACTCAAGGATATCTCAAAAACCATATATTTCATTTACTTTATCCTTCTCCCAAATATGTTCTATCATAAAATAAAATCCATTAAAGTACACAATTTGATGAAATTTTGTGCATGTTCATTTATGATACCAAAGACATACCCAATTTGTTTAGGTCAATAGAGGTCCATCATTTCGCGTACCTAAGGCCCCATGTTAAACAAGGAAATAAAGGACTAAATATATTTCGCGTTCCTTCTATACAAATATGACCTCGGAAACAACTAAAATGACGATAAGTCGATAAGTCTGGTTTAAAAAGATATAGTAATACAGTTCTCATTTTAAAACTAGAACTGCTTATGAAAATGGAAATCGTTGTACCAAATTTCGTTGAAATCGGTCCATATTTGAATATAACAATCAGAAAAATTTTCGATATGTAGAAAAATTTCACATAAAAAAAAATGTATATAGAAAAATTTTTGATAAAAAAATTTTGTACGAAAATTTTTAATAAAAAATGTTCTATAGAAAATTTTTTAATAAAAAAATTTTGTACGAAAATTTTTTAATAAAAAAATTTTCTATAGAAAAATTTCTGATAAAAATTTTTTTTCTATAGAAAAATTTTCGATAAAAAAATTTTTGATAAATTTTCATTAGATAAATTTTTGATGAATTTTTTATAGAAAAATTTTTGATAAAAAATTTTTTCAAAAAATTTTTGAAAAAAATGCCTATAGAAATCGGTCGGTCGGTTGAAATCGGTTCATATTTGAATATAACAATCAGAAAAATTTTCGATATGTAGAAAAATTTCACATAAAAAAAAATGTATATAGAAAAATTTTTGATAAAAAAATTTTGTACGAAAATTTTTAATAAAAAATGTTCTATAGAAAATTTTTTAATAAAAAAATTTTGTACGAAAATTTTTTAATAAAAAAATTTTCTATAGAAAAATTTTTGATACAAATTTTTTTTCTATAGAAAAATTTTCCATAAAAAAATTTTTGATAAATCTTCATTAGATAAATTTTTGATGAATTTTCTATAGAAAAATTTATGATAAAAAATTTTTTCAAAAAATTAAAAAAAAAATGCCTATAGAAATCGGTCGGTCGGTTGAAATCGGTCCATATTTGAATATAACAATCAGAAAAATTTTCGATATGTAGAAAAATTTCACATAAAGAAAAATGTATATAGAAAAATTTTTGATAAAAAAATTTTGTACGAAAATTTTTAATAAAAAATGTTCTATAGAAAATTTTTTAATAAAAAAATTTTGTACGAAAATTTTTTAATAAAAAAATTTTCTATAGAAAAATTTTTGATAAAAATTTTTTTTCTATAGAAAAATTTTCGATAAAAAAATTTTTGATAAATTTTCATTAGATAAATTTTTGATGAATTTTCTATAGAAAAATTTTTGATAAAAAATTTTTTCAAAAAATTTAAAAAAAAAATACCTATAGAAAAGTTTTTGATAAAATATTTTCTTTAGAACAATTTTTTTTTCTTTAGAAAAAAATTTTTATAAAAAAAATTTTGAAACAATTATGGAAAAAATTTAGATAAAAATATTTTCTATAGAAAGATTTTTGATTAAAAAATTGTCTAGAAAAATTGACGATAAAAAAAATTTTCTGTAGCAAAAATAAATTTTGATAAAAAAATTGTTTGTACATAAAATTTTAATAAAAAAAAAATCTATAGAAAAATTCTTGATAAAAATTTTTTTATTGAAAAATTTTGATAAAAAAATTTTCTGTAGAAAAACTTTTGATAAAAAAATTTTCTATAGAAAAATATTTGATAAAAAAATTTTCTGCAGAAAAATTCTTGATATAAAGAAATCTATAGAAAAAGTGTTCTTTACAAAAATTTTTGGTAAAAAAATTTTATAAAGAAAAATTTTTATATCGGAAATTTTTTTATCAAAAATTTGATAAAAAAAAATTTCCGATAAAAAATTTTTGATAAAAAAATTTTTGAAAAAAAAAATTCTATAAAAAAAATTTTGAAAAAAAAAAATTTCTATAAAAAAATTTTTGATAAAAACATTTTCTATGAAAACATTTTTGATAAAAAATTTCTATAGAAACATTTTTGATAAAAAAAAATTTCAATAGAAATATTATTTATAAAAAAATTTTCTGAAGAAAAATTTTTGATAAAAAAAAATTTCTATAGAAACATTTTGATAAAAAATTTTCTACAGAAAAATTTTTCATAAAAATTTTTATCAAAAAAAAAAAAAAAACATTTTTGGTAAAATTGATAATTTTGTATAGAAAAATTTTTGTTAAAAAAAATATATAATTTTCTATAGAAAAATTTTGATAAAAAAATTTTTGGAAAAAAAACATTCTATAGAAAATTTTTTGATAAAAAATTTCCTATAGACAAATTTTGGATAAATAATTTTCTATAGAAAAATTTTTAATGAAAAATGTTCTATAGAAATATCTTGGATAAAAAATTTTCTATAAAAAAATTTTTGATAAAATATTTTCTATGTAACAATTTTTGATAAATTTGATAATTTTCTGTACAAAATTTTTAATAAAAAACTTTCTGTGGAAACATTTGTGATAAAAAAAATTTTCTATAGAAATATTAAGGATAAAAAAAATTTTCTATAAAAATTTTTTAATAAAAAAATTTTCAATAGGAAAATTTTTGATAAATTTTCCATAGATCAATTTTTAATGAATTTTCTATAGAAAAATTTTTGATAAAAAACTTGTCTATATAAAAATTTTTGGTAAAAAAAAGTTCTATAGAAAAATTTTAGTTAAAAAAAATTTTCTATAGAAAAATTTTTGATAAAAAAAAATTTTCGATAGAAAAATTTTTGATAAAAAAATTTTCTATAGAAAAATTTTTGATCAACAAGTTTTCTATACAAAAATTTTTGATCATAAAATTTCTATAGAAAATAAAAAAAAATTTCGTTACAAAAATTTTTGGTAAAAAAATTTTATATAGAAAACTTTTTATCATAATGGAGAATTTTGTAGTCTATCGAGCTGCAAACTTGGTTTTTAAAATTTTCTGAAATTAGCTTTTGAATTTTTGACTAGGTTTTCGGTATAAATACTCCATAAAAAAACTTTCTATTAAAAGATTTTTGATAAAAAAATTGTCTATAGAAAAATTTTTGTCAAAAAAATGTTTCTATTTAAAAATTTTTGATAAGAAAATTTTCTATAGAAGAATCTTTTATAAAAAAATTTTCTAAAGAAGAATTTTTGATAAAAACATTTTCTATAGCAAAATGTTTTTCTATAGAAATATTTTTTATAAAAAAATTTATACATAAAAATTTTTGATAAAAAAAAACTTCTACAGAAACAGTTTCGATAAAAGAAAATTTCTATAAAAAATTTTTGATTAAACAAATTTTCTATACAAAAATTTTTAATAAAAAAATTTTCTTTTCAAAAAAAACCCTTTTTAAGGCTCAGAATTTTGCAGTCTATCGAGCTTCGTACTTGGTTTTAAACATTTTCTGAAATGAACTTTTGACTTTTTGACTAGGTTTTTGGTATAAATACTCTATAGTACAACCATGCGCTTAGGAAAGGTTTTCCCAACAAACATTTTCGTCAAAAAACTGTTTATTATAAAAAAAAAGGTTTTTAATAAATTGGGTTCTTAGTGCAATATTTTTTTTTTGATTTTTTTCTTTTTTAATTAAATATTTGATATCCTAAAATTAAAAAAAAAAAACTTTAAAAATTTTATAAATTTTTTTAAGCAAATTTTCTTCTACTTTCTTTTTCCATTTTCAGAAAATGCATATTGTTGCAGTACCTGTGTTGGGTATAATATTAAGCATTTTATCAAAATGTGTTGAAGCAAATCTAACACTAGATTTTAAAGTAACAAAAGTAAGTAAAGTTTCTATAATAAAAATTATTGCTATAAAAATTGTAAAATATCTTAAGTAAAACCATAGCATTAAAAAGCTTTTCTATCAGAAGTTTTTATCCAAAAATCTATTTTTTTTTTTTCTTTTCAAGATATCCGCCAATCACAAACCCGGTAAGTAAGACCATGGACATAAAATTAACTATATTTTCGCTTTAAAACTGAAATTGAATTGCATTTCCAGAAAAACGTTTTAACTGAAAGTAATAAATTTTATTTGAGCCAATTTTTAATTTGCAAGTACAAATTTAAATTTTGTATATTTTTTTTGTTATCAAAAAATTTAACGAAAATTTTATTTGAACTAAATTTCTAATCCGAATTAAAGAAAACATAGTGGTTGTCAAATATAAAGCAAAAAAATTCTAGTTTGTGAACTGGAATAATTTTCCTTTAAAAACTTAAATTAAATTACATTTAGAGAACTTCCGTTTACTCTAAAATCAATTAAAATAAAATTTTTAACAAAAATATATCAAATGCCACTTTATTTTCATTCAACTAAAATAAAATTCAAAACTTTTTTTTTCAAATGAATGAAAACCCAAATAAATAGCCAAACTTTGTTTTTTTGCATTTGCATGTTTTCAAAATTCAGTCCAAAAACATGAACGCCAAAAGCCAAAGAATCAACCAACCAAATAAACCAACCAACCATTTTTGGCAAAAGAAAAAAAAAATAAAATAGAAAACATTCCCACTCAAACAAAATTTTACTGGTAATAGTTTTTGTAAATAAATAATTTTTTATAATTTTAACAGCTAATATTTCAAATTATTTAATAAACTCATAGAAAAGGTTCAGAGTTCATATAAGCCACTCGTTTGTGAACTTTTATACATTTGCATTATTTTTATTTTCATTTTCATGAGTTGGTTTCAAACAAAATACAAAAAAAAAACTTTTAATGAGTATTAGTTAAATGATTTTGAACTTTAAATTAAATTTTCTATAAAATTTTTATTTTAGTTCATAAATAATGGAATAAGTTTTTGTAAACCCTAAAACTAAACCATAGCAAATTCACATACGAAAACATATTCCCAATGAATTACATCCCTTCCAACATATTCGTCTAAATTCTGAAAAAAAAAGTTTTCTAAACAACTTTAAATGAAATATGTGTAAATAAATAAATTACACTCTCTAACGCATGTTAAATTATAATGTAAAAAAAATATTTATTTAATCGAGTTTACCCGTAGTTTTAACACCAATAGAAAATATAAGCAAATAATCTATACATAGAAAAATACAGAAACATAAACCAAGGATTTTCTTGGAAACTATAAGAGATAAAGCCAAATAAGCTTAATTCTAATAAAAATTCGTAATAATAATAAATTTTTTGAAAATTTTTATATGACACCACAAAAGTTTGATTTTATTGCAAACTACTCGCAAAAGAAATAGAGCCAAATACATAACAAAAAATTTTTATAAATAAAACTTTCTATAGCAAAAATTTTATAACGTAAAATTTTTGCACAAATATTTTTATAATGAAATTTTTTTTATACAAAAATTTTTATAACGAAAAATTTTTGTCACGAAAAATTTTCTAGAGAAAAATTGTTCTAACGATAAATTTTCTATTGAAAAATTTGTAAAAGGAAAAATTTCTAAAATGAAAAATTTTCTTTAGAAACATTTTGATAACGAAAACTTTTCCATAGAAAAAATTTTATAACGAAAAATTTTCTAAAAAAAAGGTTACAGAGAAAAATTTTTTAAAGAAAAATTTTTATAAAGAAGTATTTCCTATAAAAACAACTTTATAACGACAAATTTTCTATAGAAAAATTTATAAAACAAAAAATTTTCTGCAGAAATATTTTTTAACAAAAATTTTTCTATAGAAAAATTTTTATAACGGAAATTATAAAAAATAAAAAATTTAAAACGAAAAATTTTTTATAAAAAAAATTTTGCAACAACAAATTTTCTATAGAAAAATTTTCATTACGAAAAATTTTCGATAGAAAAACTTTTATAACGAAAAATTTTCTTTAGAAAAATTTAAATAACGAAAAATTTTCCATAAAAAAATTTTTATAACGAAAAATTTTCTAAAGAAAAAATTGTATAGTGATAAGTTTTGTAAAGAAAAATCTTTATATCGAATCTATTTCATATAGAAAAATTTTTATAACGAAAAATTTTCTATAGAAAAATTTTTATAACTAAAAATTTTCCACAGAATAATTTTTATAACAAAAAATTTTCTATAGAAAAATATTTATAACGAAAAATTGTCTTTAGAAAAATGTTTACAACGAAAAATTTTCTATAGAAAAATGTCTATAACGAAAAATTTTCCATAGAAAAATGTTTATAACGAAAAATTTTCTATAGAAAAATTTTTATAACTAAAAATTTTCTATAGAAAAATTTTTATAAAGAAAAATTTTCTATAGAAAAAATTGTATAACGAAAACTTTTGTAAAGAAAAATTTTTATATCGAAACTATTTCTATAGGAAAAACTAAAAATTTTCTATAGAAAAATTTTTAAAACTAAAAATTTTCTATAGAAAAATATTTATAACAAAAAACTCTATAATTTTTATAACGAAAAATTTTCTATAGAAAAATGTTTATAACGAAAAATTTTCTATAGAAAAATGTTTATAACGAGAAATTTTCTATAGAAAAATGTCTATAACGAAAAATTTTCCATAGAAAAATGTTTACAACGAAAAATTTTCTATAGAAAAATTTTTATAACTAAAAATTTTCTATAGAAAAATTTTTATAAAGAAAAATTTTCTATAGAAAAAATTGTATAACGAAAACTTTTGTAAAGAAAAATTTTTATATCGAAACTATTTCTATAGGAAAAACTAAAAATTTTCTATAGAAAAATTTTTAAAACTAAAAATTTTCTATAGAAAAATATTTATAACAAAAAACTCTATAGAAAAACTTTTATAACGACAAATTTTCTATAGAAAAATTTTTATAACAAAAAATTTTTTATAGGAAAATTTTTATAACGAAAAATTTTCTATAGAATAATGTTTATAACGAAAAATCTTCTATAGAATAATGTTTATAACGAAAAATTTTCTATAGAAAAATTTTTATAACGAAAAATTTTCTATAGAGAAATTTTTAACGCGAAAAATTTTCTATAGAAAAATCTTTATAACGAAAAATTTTCTATAGAAAAATTTTTATAACGAAAAATGTTCTATAGAAAAATTTTAATAACAAAAAATTTTCTATAGAAAAATTTTTATAACGAAAAATTTTCTATAGAATAATTTTTATAACGAAAAATTTTCTATAGAAAAATTTTCTATAGAAAAATTTTTATAACGAAAACTTTTGTAAACTAAAAATTTTCTATAGAAAAGTTTTAATATCGAAAAATTATCTAAAGAAATTTTTTATAACGAAAGATTTTATATAGAAAAGTTTTTTTAACAAAAAATTTTTATAACGAAAAAATTTCTATAGAAAAATTTTTATAACGAAAAGTTTTCTATATAAAAATTATTATAATGAAAAATTTTTGTAACGAACAATTTTTTATAGAAAAATTTTTATAATGAAAAATTTTTATAATGAAAACTTTTCTAAATAAAAGTTTTTAAATTGAAAATTTATCTAAATAAAAATATTTATATTGATAAATTTTTTTAAAGAAAAATTTTTTATGGCGAAAAATTTTTTATAGAAAAATTTTTATGATGGTCGTGGGTTCGAGTCGGGCTCAGGTTCATGTCATAAATTATTTTTTTTAATTTATGATTTTTAAATTAGATGAATAAATTTTAGGAATACTGAAAAAACTATGTGACACTTAGCAGTGTGGAATGCTGCATTTTCTGTCCCGCTACGGACTTCATCAGCACACTGTATCACCAACTGTTAGATGCCAGTAGTTAAGATCATCTATTTAACTGAATTCTTAAGCGAAATTGAAAACGAGAATTATATTAACACTCATTTCTATTTCACCTATGACCATATGATCGATTCAGTTAGACGAACTTATCCACCATAGTTTTTTCCTTTATGTTTTGTATTCCTATCCTTTATTAATCTACATTTACTTTGTACTTTAACCAACTATCAGCTGGTAATGAAGACAAAGATTTTTGTCTTCATAGTTTTTTCAGTATTCCTAAAATTTATTCATCTAATTTAAAAATCATAAATTAAAAAAAATAATTTATGACATGAACCTGAGCCCGACTCGAACCCACGACCATCAACATAAATTCTGGTTCAACTAAAATTAATTTCTTTCGAAAAATTTTTATAATAAAAAATTTTCTATAGAAAAATTTTTATAACGAAAAATTTTCTAAAGAAAAACTTTTGTAAAAATATTTTATAGAAAAATTCTGACAGAAAAATTTTTATTACAAATTATTTTCTTCAGAAAAAATTTTGTAACGGAAGCTTTTCTATAGAAAATTTTTATAACTAGAAAATTTCTGTAGAAAATTTTTCGTTCCAAAAATTTTTCTTTATAAAAATATTCTATAGAACATTTTAGTAATGTACAATTTGCTATAAAGAAATTTTAATAACGAAAAATTTTCTAAAGAAAAATTTTTGTAACGAACAATTTTTTATAGAAAAATGTTTATAATGAAAAATTTTTGTAACGAAAAATTTTTAATAGAAAAATTTTTATAATGAAAAATTGTCTATAGAAAACTTTTTATAACGAAATCATTTCTATAGAAGACTTGTTTAAACAAATAGTTTATAAAACAAAAATTTTTGTAACGAAAACTTTTCTATAAAAAAATCTTTATTATGAAAACTTTTTATAATGAAATATTTTCTAAAAGAAAATTCTTATAACGAAAAATTTTTATAAAAGAAAATTTTTTGTATTAAAAAATATTCTTTGGAAAAATTTTTTTTAACCAAAAATTGTCTCTTATAATGGAAACTTTGCTATAGAAAACTTTTTATAACGAACCATTTTCTATAGAAAAATGTTAATAACGAGAAATTTTATATAGTAAAATTTTTATAACAAAAAAATTTCTATAGAAAAATTTTTATAACGAAAAATTTTCTATAGAAAATTTTTATAACGAAAAATTTTCTATAGAAAAATTTTGATAACGAAAAATTTTCTATAGAAAAATTTTGATAACGAAAAATTTTCTATAGAAAAATTTTGATAACGAAAAATTTTCTATAGAAAAATTTTTATAACGAAAAATTTTCTATAGAAAAATTTTTATAACGAAAAATTTTCTATAGAAAAATTTTTATAACGAAAAATTTTTATAACGAAAAATTTTCTATAGGAAAATTTTTATAAAAAAAATTTTCTATAGAAAAATGTTTGTAATAAAAAAATTTAAATAAATTAAATAAGTTTATATATCGAAAAAATTTCTATAGAAAAATGTTTGTAATAAAAAATTTTAAATAAATTAAATAAGTTTATATATCGAAAAAATTTCTATAGACTATTGTTATTATCTATAGACTAACTATTATCTCTTTCTGACTTAAACCACTGTTTAAATAAACGAGAAAAATTTTCAAGAAACCTTTACGCATGTTCTCAAAAAATACAAAAAAAAAAGTAGTTTGTCAATTTCAGGATACACGCATTCAATTTGTCCCTTAATAAAGGCAGAAGTTTACAAAGCCAGGAAAAAAAGGCGACACGTCATCCTTTGTTGGCGTTTGTTTATAAAATATAAAAAATGTTTCGTAAAAAAATGAAAACAGAAACTGTAGAAATTTGTTCATAACCACTTGTCACAAACAATGTTTTGTAACAATTTTATTAACAATTCTTTTGTAGTTGGTTGTCACTTTTTGCCTGGCAGCAGCCGCAGCAGACGCCACTGTCAGAGAAGCCGGCTAACAAACTATAAATGTGTAAATAAAGTTAGGTACGTACTACGTAGTTCTGGTTAATGCTGATGGTTCATATAAAAAAAGAGAAGAACTCAAGTAATTCTTTTGTGAAAAGTTGTAAATCATTTGTCTCTTGGCTGTATAGCTATTTTATGAAATCTTGTCAATCAAAATATTACACGGCAGAAAATACGAAAATAGCGATAGTCATCAACATCATCGTCATCATCATCATCTTCTTTCTGCTTGAAACAGGCAACATCATTTTATAGAGTCAGCACCATCATCATCAATATCATTCACTAAATATTAGCAAATATTTTTGTATTGGTTTTTTAGTGTATGTGTGTGTGATGTTGATTGTTATCCTTTGTCGGTATATGGGTTTGTTTACGTGTATATCTGCGACTTTATAAAACTGAACATTGTCAATTAACGCGGTCATGACACGTACAATAGACAGACATTTACAGCAATGATTTCAAAGGTTTTTCGGTTTTTTTACTTGACTGTCAAAGTCAAATATCGGCAGAAAAAAAAAACAAAGAAAAATGTTTTAAAAACAAAACCTTACAAAGTTATTTCTTTTTGAGTATTAACGCTTTTTGAATGGCATAAAATGGAATGACACATATCAGATACAAAAAATATAGTCTGGTTTTTTAGAAACAAAACAATTTATTTCTTAAATGAGTTTTGTTTAAAGGAATTTAAGAGGCAATTTTTTTTATAGAAGTAGAATATAGGGAAATCAATTCATCAATTAAAAAAATTTAACGAAAATATTTTTATAACAAAAACATTTATATAGACATTTCTTCATAAAAAAAATTTCGATATAAAAACTTGTTTATCCACAAATTTGTACAAACATTTTTCTATAGAAAATTTTTTCATCAAAAATTTTTCTATTATATTTTTTTTATTCTTTTATTAAAAATTTTTTTACTAAAAATTTTTCCATAGAAATTTTTTAACAAAAATTTTTCTATAGAAATTTTTTTTTAAATAAATTTTTCTATAGAATTTTTTTTTTAACAAAAATGTTTCTATAGAAAATTTTTTATCAAAATTTTTTCTATAGAAAATTTTTTTATCAAGAATTTATCTATAGAAAATTTTTTTATCGAAAATTTTTCTATGTTTTTTTTATCAAAAATTTTTCTATATTTTTTTTATCAAAATTTTTCTATAGAAAATTTTTTTATCAAAACTTTTTCCATAGAAAATTTTTTTAATCAAAACTTTTTCTATAGAAAAGTTTTTTATCAAAACTAACAGAAACAGAAAAATTTTTTTTATCAAAAATTTTTCTATAAAAATTTTTTTTATCAAAAATTTTTCTATAAAAAATTTTTTATCAAAAATTTTTCTATAGAAATTTTTTTTATCAAAAATTTTTCTATAGAAAATTTTTTGATCAGAAATTTAGCTATAGAATTTTTTTTTTATCAAAAAAAATAACAGAAAAATTTTTTTTATCAAAAATTTTTCTATAAAAATTTTTTTTATCAAAAATTTTTCTATATAAAATTTTTTTATCAAAAATTTTTCTATAGAAAATTTTTTTATCAAAAATTTTTCTATAGAAAATTTTTGATCAGAAATTTAGCTATAGAATTTTTTTTTTATCAAAAATTTTTTTATAGAAAATTTTTTATCAAAAATTTTTCATCAAAAATTTTTTTATAGAAAATTTTTTATCAAAACTTTTCTATAAAAAAATTTTTTTATCAAAAATGTTTCTATGGAAATTTTTTTTTTTTTTATCAAAAATTATGATTATCTCAAAATAAATAAATAATTTGAAAATTAAAAATGAACTCAAGCCTAAATAAACCTAATTTTTCATTTTTCTGTATAAAATTTTTTTATCGAAAAGTTTTTTATAGAAAATTTTTTTGAAAGAAATTATTTTATCGAAAATTTTTCTGTAGAAAATTTTTTTATCGAAATATTTTCTATAGAAAATTTTTTTATAGAAAATTTTTTTATAGAAAATTTTTCTATAGAAAATTTTTCTATAGAAAATTTTTCTATAGAAAATTTTTTTATCAAAAATTTTACTATAGAAAATTTTTTATCAAAAATTTTTCTATAGAAAATTTTTTAATTTTTTAAAAATGAACTCAAGCCTAATAAATCCTAATTTTTAAAATTAATTCAATTTAAAGTTCGAATAATTAATTCCCAAACAGAAAATTTTTTTATCGAAAAGTTTTCTACAGAAATATTTTTTATCAAAATTTTTCCATAGAAAAGTTTTTTATCATAATTTTTCTACAGAAAAGTTATTCAGAGAAAATTTTTTTATAGAAAATGTTTTTTGTCAAAAATTTTTCTATAGAAAATTTATTTATCAACTATTTTTTATAGAAAATTTTTTTATCAAAAATTTTTCTATAGAAAATATTTTTATCCAAAATGTTGTTATAGAAAATTTTTTTTTTTATCAAAAATTTTTTTATAGAAAATTTTTTTATCAAAACTTTTCTATCAAAAATTTTTTTATAGAAAATTTTTTTATCAAAACTTTTCTATAAAATATTTTTTTATCAAAAATTTTTCTATGGAAAATTTGTTTATATTTAAAATATGATTATCTCAAAATAAATAAATAATTTGAAAATTAAAAATGAACTCAAGCCTAAATAAACCTAATTTTTCATTTTTCTATATACAATTTTTTTATAGAAAATTTTTCTATAGAAAATATCTTTATCAAAAATTTTTCTATAGAAAACTTTTTATGAAAAATATTTCTATAGAAAATTTTTTCTGTATAATTTTTTTTTAAAGAAATTCTTTTTATCAAAAATTTTTTTTTTATGGAAACATTTTTTATCAAAATTTTTCTTTAGAAAATTTATTCATAGAAAATTTTTCTATAGAAAATTTTTTTATCAACAATTTTTTTATAGAAAATATTTTTATCAAAAATTTTTCTATAGAAAACATTTTGTTATCAAAAATGTTTCTATAGAAAGTTTTTTTATCAAAATTTTTCTATATAAATTTTTTTAAAGAAATTTTTTTATCGAAAATTTTTCAATAGAAAATTTTTTGTCAAAACTTTTTCTATAGAAGATTTGAAAATTGTTTGATATTTTTGATATACCAACCAACTCTGTTGACATCTAATTTCCAACTAAATAATTTTAATACTCGTTTTTACGAGTTTTATTATTAATCGTGGTATTTACGAAAATTAAAAAAATTGATCGGCTTCTGGTGGTATGGGCTGCCTACACCTGGTTATAGCTATCACATATCGGGCTGTTAATAAGGATCCATATTCTTTAAATGAAAGAAGTTCCATAACCTTCTTTCATTTAAAGAATATTGAGAAGTTTATGCAACTCAAAAAACTTGTGAACGATGTATTCCTACATAGAAGACAAAGAAAGGCCTGTTCCGCCGAAAAAGTTTGAAGTTAAGGAATTGGAAGCAATACTCGATGAAGATTATTTACGTACCCAAAAGTTTTACATATCCGAGGTGGGCAACTTTGCTGTACTGTAGAGCTCATTGAGTTATGAATAGATGTGTCCTTAAACGTTGATCTAACTCCTCTTCTACTGATGTTCAAAATTTCATTAAAAACCTTTCAGAATTTTGGAAACTATAAATTTAAAAATAATCTTAATTACTTTAAACGATTCTCATCTATAAGAAATATGTTTCTAAATCATTTTAAGTTCTTTTAAAATCGTTTTTGACCACCTGTGATTACCAGTTACTTTTATTAATAAATCAAAGCACATTGGGGTAAAATGAAACACTAAGCGATAAATTTCCCAAATTCTTAAAGTTTAGAAAAATTTTAGTAAAATTTAGTACATAATTAGAAAAATTTTAGTAATATTTGGTTCATTGAAAAGATTTTGTAATTTTCAAGATTTTCGAGTTCTTTACTATGGAAAATTTTCAAATTTTTATGATCTTTCTATAAAAAAGTTGCTAAAAACATACAAACTTTTTTGATCCGGTGAAAAATTTTAAAAACTAAGCAGTTTCCAAATTTATTTTTATAGAAAAATTTATAACAAACCTTACTTTTACATAAACATTTTCTTTATAGAAAAATTTCTGTTTGCTTAAATTTTTGAATTTTTATGGCAAAATTTACAAAAATTTGTCGAAGAAGTGTTTAAAAAGATCTTTAAAATGTTTCCTTTTGTAATAATAAAAATTTCAAAACTTGTTCCATTTCATCCCACTGTGCGGTATCAAAAAAATACACATAAATCTCCTTTAAAGATTTATATTCTCTTTTCATCAAACCAAAAACATAAAAACAGAAATATTTATAGAACAAAATTGGCAGCATTAATACATTTCTTTTACTTTATTTCCATTCTGGGCAGAGTAAGATAATAGCCGCACAGTGCTGCCATTCAACAAAAAATATTGTTCTAAATGTTGTTAAATATCAATAAAAAAAATGTAAATCAAAATATTTTTATAAAAATGTAAACTCAAAAATTTTCTATAAAAAATTGAATATCGAAAATTTTCTATAAAAAAATTTTCTAAAAAAAAATTTATACCGAAAATTTAATGTCGAAAATTTTTTATAAAAAAATTTAGTATCGAAAATTTTCTAAAAAAATTTAATATCGAAGTTTTAATATCGAAAATTTTCTATGAACAACTTAAGAAAAAAGAAAATTTCTATTAAAAATTTAACATCGAAAATTTTTCTATAAAAAATTAAAATCACAAATTTTGTATGAAAAAGTTTTGACAGAGAAAATTTTTTGTAATTTTATATCGAAAATTTACTATAAAAAATTTAATATCGAAAATTTTCTATAAAAAATTTAATATCGAAAATTATCTATAAAAAAATTAACATCAAAAAATTTAATATCGAAATTTTTTTCAAAAAAAAATTAAATCTCGAAAATTTTTTATATAAAATTTGATATCGAAAATTTTGTACAAAAACTTTAATATCGAAAACTTTTTAATAAAAATTTAATTTTGAAAATTTTTTTATAAACAATTAAATATCGAAAGTTTTCTATAAAAAATTTAATTTGGAAAATTTTATATGAACAAGTGAAGAAATAAGAAATTTTCGATATAAAATTTAATATTAAAAATTTTCTATAAAAATTTTGATATCGAAAATTATCTAAAAAAAATATTAATATCGAAATTTTTTTATAAAAAATTTAATATCGAAAATTTTCTATGAAAAATGTTATATCGAAAATTTTTTATAAAAAATTTAATATCGAAAATTTTTTATAAAAAATTAAAAATCGAAAATCTTCTATAAAAAAAAAATTTAATATCGAAAATTTTCTATAAAAGAGTTTTGATATGGAAAACTTTTTATAATTTAATATCGAAAATTTTCTATAAAAAGTTTAATTTCAAATATTTTCTATAAAAAATTTAATTTCGAAAATTTTCAATGAAAAATTTCATATCGAAAATTTTTTATAAAAAATTTAATATCGAAATTTTTTTATAAAAAATTAAAAATCGAAAATTTTCTATAAAAAATTTAATACCGAAAATTTTCTAAGTTTTCTTTAAAAAAATTATCTATAAAAAATTTTTGTAACGAAAAAAAGAAATTAAAAAAAAAAAATTTGATACGAAGAATTTTCTATAAAAAAATTTAATATCGAATTTTTTTTGTAAAGAGTGTAATATTGAAAATTTTCTATAAAAATATTAAATATCGAAAATTATCTATAAAAAAATTAATATCGAAAATTTTCTATAAAAAATTTAAATTCGAAAATTTTCTATAAAAAATTTAGTTTCGAAAATTTTCTATAAAAAAAAAAAATTTTATAAAAAATTCAATATCGAAATTTTGTTATAAAATATTAAAAATCGAAAATTTTCTATAAAAAATTTGATATTGAAAATTTTCAAAATTTTCTTTAAAAAAATTATCTATGAAAAATTTTTGTAACGAAAAAAAAAAATTTTAAAATTTAATACCAAGAATTTTCTATAAAAAATTCAATATCGAAAATTTTTATAAAAAATTTAATATTGAAAATTTTCTATAAAAATAATAAATAACGAAAATTTTCTATAAAAAATTAATATCGAAAATTTTCTATAAAAAATTTAATTTGGAAAATTTTCTATGAAAAATTTAATTTGGAAAATTTTCTATGAAAAATTTAATTTGGAAAATTTTCTGTAAACAACTTAAATGTAAGAAATTTTCTATAAAAGAATTATTATTGAAAATTTTTTATAAAAAATTAAATATCGAAAATTTTTTATAAAAAATTGAATATCGAAATTTTGTTATAAAAAATTAAAAATCGAAAATCTTCAAAATTTTCTTTAAAAAAAAATTATCTATGAAAAATTTGTCTAACGAAAAAAAAATTAAAAACAAAATTAATATGAAGAATTTTCTATAAAAAAATTTAATATCGAAAATTTTTTTAAAAAATTTAATATTGAAAATTTTCTATAAAAATATTAAAATTATAAAATTATCTATAAAAAAAAATTAATATCGAAAATTTTCTATAAAAAATTTAATTTGGAAAATTTTCTAGAAAAATTTAATATCGAAAATTTTCTGTGAACAACGTAAAGATAAGAAATTTTCTATAAAAAATTTAATATCGAAAATTTATTATAAAAAATTAAATATCGAAAATTTTTTATGAAAAACTTAATATCAAAAATTTCCTATGAAAAAGTTTTGACAAAAAATTTTTTATAAAAAATTTAATTTTAATAAAAAATTTAGTATCGAAAATTTTTGGTAAAAAATTAAGAATCAAAAATTTTCTATAAAAAATTTAATAACGGGAATTTTCTAAGAAAAAGTTTTGACATAAAAAATTAAATATCGAAAATTATTCATAAATTTTTTATGAAAAAATTTAATATCTAAAATTTTTTTTGAAAACATTTCAAAATCGAAATAATCCAATAATGGGTTACCATTATTAAATTTTATTATTAATCATATGACAATTCTAACCCGATTTTAACAAATAATATAATGTTTAAATCATGACAAAGTAGTGTTTCATAGTACATTTATATTTTTTTGAATTCAGAGGGAAACCTTAAAAACTGATCAACATTTTGAACCGACGATGGAGCAATATTCTTTACTTTATACTAAAATATACTTAGATTTTAGGTTCTTAACTTTGATAGGTTTTTGTTTCTTTATATCGAAATTTTCTACAATTTATTATTTTTTGTCCATATTTTATATGGATTGATAGCACTGTGCTTCCGTTGTTTAATGTACTGCAACGTTATCCATTACAATACTTTTAGTTACGTTCTTTTCCTTAAATTTATTTCTTTTTCTCTTATTTATTTCATTTCATCTTGTTCGATTTAAAGAAAAAAAAAACAACATTTGAACTGATTGTAAAAATCAGGCAAGAAATAAATACATCAATACGAATGAAACGTAGCGAGGTTAAAGGTTATTAAATACTAAGGAAATGGGACTCCAATAAAAACTCTTTAAAATTGCTTTTGTCCAAATCTAGAAATCTTAGCAAAAAGATAATGTTTTGCACTCAGTTTTCCACTTTCGAATTGTTTTCATCGTTTTAAAAGAAAAGAGACTTCGTAAAAAAATTATTGTATACTTTTAGGAGGTGCGAGATAAATTATATTACAATATACATATCAAACGTTAAAGTAAAAATTTAAGGTGTCAGCTTATGCTAATTAAGAAACATAATATTCAAAGATAGATACCTCGTTCAAAGATAACCCTCAACTTAATGAATCGTAATACCTTCATTCAAGTCTCCTAAAAGCACACTACAACATATTTAACAAAATTTTTTAAACTGAGGGCGAGAAATTGGCTGTTGCCTAACCTTTTTTCTAAATTTCAAATTCCCATTTATTATTCATCAAAAATAAATCATTCATTTTTATATAAAACTTTTTTATCAAAATATTTTTCATGCTTTAAAATATTGCTTTTAAATTGATTGATATGTTTATATTTCTCAACTCTAAAATTTCTCAATCCACCAGCCAAAATTTATTTTATATAAAATTCTTTTGATTCTGATTTAAAAGCCCCCTGCCATAAAATTGATTGATTGTCTTGATATTACTTTTGTTTTGTCTGTAGGTTTTTTTTTTTGTTTCAATAAATCCAAGCATTCTTGAACAATTTACCAGATAGACAAATATTTTTGCAGACGAATATACACAAGACTCATTCGTCTTCCACCTGCCTTACCCTTTCATATCATACATTGTAAGTAAATGGACACACACATCTCTGTTGAAAAGCAATAACAGTCAAAGTCGAAAATAGTGATATCGGTTTACTGTAAGTAAAGAATTAATCTGTGTATGATTCCAGTCAGCCAACCCGTTATCTATCTGCATGACACAGTATTGTACTGCCCATCCGTTCGTTCTAGTTAAAGATATCAGGATATACAACTCAATTGTTATTAAAGTCAACTTAAGTGGTTTTTGCTTGTTAGCACCGATATGAAAGTGTTGATGCTTTTCACACAGACGAAAGCATAAATACTCCCACACATATGTACGTCGTCAGTAACATGATTTTCTAAGTAGAAAAACTCTATCTTTCAGATTAAAGTTTATAGACTAATGATAGATCAAAAACAAAAAAAAAATGTCCTAAAAAACTTAGAAGAAAAAGTACACAGACATCTTAAATTAAATTAAGAAAAAATTTCCTAATAAAAAAAGAGCTTATGTAATGAAAAATTTTCAGTACAGAATTTTTTACGGAAAACAATTCAATAGAAAAATTTGTATAATGAAAAATTTTTATGTTGGAAAATTTTATAAAAAAAAAATTTATAATGATTAATTTTCCGTAGAAAATTTTTTATAATAAAAAATATTTATAACAAAAAATTTTCAATACAAAAATTTTTGTAATTAAAAATTTTCATAGTGAAAAATTTTCTATAGAAAAATTTTGAGAACGCAGAATTTTCTATAGAAAAATAAAAAAAAATTGCTATAGAAAAATTTTTATAATTAAAAATTTTCTACAGAAGAATTTTAATAGTGAAAAATGTTTCGAATGAAAAAAAATTTTTATTGAAAAGTTTCTGTAATGAAAAATATTGTATAGCAAAATTTTAACCATGAAAAATTTTCTATAGACAACTTTTGTAATGAACAATTTTCTATAGAAACATTTCTGAAAGAAAAATTTTAATAATGAAAAATTTTCTATAGAAAAATTTTTGAAATAAAAATTTTTTGAATAAAAAAAAATTTCTATAAAAAAATATTTATAATTAATAATTTCAATATAAAAATTTGAATGAAATTTTCTAGAGAAAAATTTTAATAATGAAAAATTTTTCGATTGAAAAAATTTTTGTAATGAAAAAATTTTTCTAATGAAATATTTTCTACAAAAAAATTTCTCTAATGAAAACTTTTCATAGAAAAATTTTTATAATGAAAAATTTTCTTTAGACAAAGTTTTATACTGAAAAATTTTCCATAGAAAAATTTTTATAATGAAAAATTTTCTGTAGAAAATTTTTTATAATTAAAAATTTTTTATAGAACAATTTTTCTAATGAGAAATTTTCTGTAGAAAAATTTTTATAATAAAAAATTTTCTATAGAAAAATGTTTAGAATAAAAAATTTTCTATAGAAAAATATTTATAATGAAAAATTTTAAAATAAAAATTTTTATAATGAAAATATTTTATAGAAAAATTTTTATAATGAAAATTTTTCTATAAAAAATTTCTATAATGAAAAATTTTCTATTGAAAATTTTTATAATGAATTTTTTAATACAGAAAAACTTTTATTTTGAATACTTTTCTATAGTAAAATTTGTTATTATAAAAAACTATAATGAAAAATTTTCTATAGAAACATTTTTCTAATGAGAAATTTTCTATAGAAAAATTTTTCTAATACAAATTTTCAATGGCATTTTTATCATGAAAAATTTTCTATAGAAAAATTTTTCGAATGAAATATTTTCTATAAAAAAATTTCTCTAATAAAAACTTTTAAATAGCAAAATTTTTATAATGAAACATTTTCTATAGATAAATTTTTATAATGAAAATTTTCTATAGAAAAATTTAAATAACGAAAAATTTTCCATAGAAAATTTTTTCTAATGAAAGATTTTCCATCGAAAATTTTTATAACTAAAAATTTTCTATAGAAAAATTTAAATAATGAAAAATTTTCCATAGAAAATTTTTATATTGAAAAATGTTCCATAAAAAATTTTTATAGTTAAAAATTTTATATAGAAAATTTTTTGTAATTAAAAATTTTCTTATAATGAAAAAAATTCTATAGAAAAATTTTTATAATGAAAAGTTTTCTATAGAAAAATTTTTATATAGAAAAGTTTTCTATAGAAAAACTTTTATAATGAAAAGTTTTCTATAGAAAAATTTTTATAATGAAAATTTTTCTATAGAAAAATTTTTATAATAAAAAATTGTATATAAATTTTTAAAATTAAATGCAAAATTATCTATAGAAAAATTTTATAATGAAAAATTATGTATAAAAAATTTGTATAATTATAAATTTTCTATAGAAAAATTATGATAATAAAAAATTTTGTATAGAAAAATTTTCAAAACGAAAATTTTCTGTAGAAAAATATTGGTAATGAAATAGTTTCAATTTTGCTAAAGAAATATCTTCCTATCGCCAGCTTTTCTATAGAAATGTCTTCTATCGTCAACTTTTCTATAGAAATGTCTTCCTATCGTCAACTTTTCTATAGAAATGTCTTCCTATCGTCAACTTTTATATTGAAATGTCTTCCTATCGTCAACTTTTCTATAGAAATGTCTTCCTATCGTCAACTTTTCTATAGAAATGTCTTCCTATCGTCAACTTTTCTATATAAATGTCTTCCTATCGTCAGCTTTTCTATAGAAATGTCTTCCTATCGTCAACTTTTCTATAGAAATGTCTTCGTATCGTCAATTTCTCTATAGAAATGTCTTCGTATCGTCAATTTCTCTATAGAAATGTCTTCCTATCGTCAACTTTTCTATAGAAATATATTCCTATCGTCAACTTTTCTATATAAATGTCTTCCTATAGTTAACTTTTCTACAGAAATGTCTTCCTATCGTCAACTTTTCTATAGAAATGTCTTCCTATCGTCAACTTTTCCATAGAATAGTTTCCTATTGTCATATTTTCTATAGAAATGTCTTTCTTTCAACAACTTTTCCATAGAAATGTCTCTCTGTTGTCAACTTTTCTATAGAAACTTTTGTTTTAAAAAAGGTTTTGTATCCTATTTTACTAATTTTTCATTAAATCCTTTCATTTGTATTAATTTCCTTCTATGATTAATTGAGCACATCCTTTCATGTATTTGTTTCTCTGAATTTCTTTTAATTACATATTTTTAATTTTCCAGAGTTTTTCATTAGTTAAAATTGGAAATGATTTAATAGATTTTTAATGAAACTTGATGTTTCATAGAATTTGGAAAAATGAACAAAAATAATGTAAAACCTGTAGCCGACAGCACAAAGAAATAAAGGAAATTAAAATATTTTGCAAGGAAATTGATGATATTAATGCCGGAAATAGATTTGTCTAATATATGAAATGCAGTTTTTGCTATGGATATAGAAGTAGCAGAACATTTTTACAACAAGTCATGTAATTAATTCAATTGTAGGAAATCAAATCTGAAGATGAAATGTTTCTTTTAAGCAATAAGATTTTTAATTTATATTTTTATATGAACAATTTAAATTTTTTCTTGAATAAAATAGGATTCAACACAATTAATTCTTTAAATTAGTCTTAAACTTAGCATCCTCTTAGTCTTTTAAGTGTTTTAATATTTGTATTGCAAGTACTTTTAATTTTAATTTCCATTATCCTCATCATCATTATTTCTAATTTTTACTAGTATTTGGCAATTTCCAAAGTAAAACACACTCATCTCTCCTCCAGACCACACAAGTCCCATACACAGGTCTAACGAGTCTAGCGTGAAGGTTCATTTTTCAGTATATGAAGTTCAATAAGTTAAAGTGCCATGACTAACAATTTACTAGCTTCTACTGCTACTGCTTGTTTTCCTATTTTCTACTTTATGGTGTCATGGTCAGTTTGTTAAAAAATAAATTTAACTTTAAGACATAAAGTCAAACAGACCGACTTGAAAGGAAAAGGTTGGGGTAAAATTACTAAAATCGAAAAATAATGTATAGTAAAGTAAACAACTGACCATCTCTAGGACGGAAAAAACACTCATATCAAGTGAAGTAATGAAAATGATTGTTAGTAAAACAAATTCATAAAAAAGAAACATTTATAAGGAAACGAAACAGACAAACATAAAAGTAAAACAATCTAAAGGAAGGAAAAATAAAAAAAACTTAATGGAAAAAATAAATTTCCAAAAAATTATACTGAACAAACATTTTTAAGATTTTTTGCCAAAAAAATAGGAAAAACTTCAGAAAATTTTTCGTTAAACAAAAAATTTTCTATAGAAAATTTTTCGTTAAACAAAAAATTTTCTATAGAAAATTTTTCGTTAAACAAAAAATTTTCTATAGAAAATTTTTCGTTAAACAAAAAATTTCTATAGAAAATTTTTCGTTAAAAAAAGTTTTCTATAGAAAATTTCTCGTTAAACCAAAATTTTTCCATAGAAAATTTTTCTATAGAAAATTTTTCGTTAAACAAAAAATTTTCTATAGAAAATTTTTCGTTAAACAAAAAATTTTCTATAGAAAATTTTTCGTTAAACAAAAAATTTTCTATAGAAAATTTTTCGTTAAACAAAAAATTTTCTATAGAAAATTTTTCGTTAAACAAAAAATTTTCTATAGAAAATTTTTCGTTAAACAAAATAGAAAATTTTTCTCGTTAAACCAAAAAATTTTCTATAGAAAATTTTTCGTTAAACAAAAAATTTTCTATATACAATTTTTCGTTAAAAAAAATTTTCTATAGAAAACAAAAAATTTTCTATAGAAAATTTTTAGTTAAAAAAAATTTCTATAGAAAATTTTTCGTTAAAAAAAGTTTTTTATAGAAAATTTCTCGTTAAACCAAAATTTTTCCATAGAAAATTTTTCGTCAAACAAAAGTTTTTCTATAGAAAATTTTTCGTTAAGCAAACATTTTTCTATAGAAAATTTTTCGTTAAGCAAACATTTTTCTATAGAAAATTTTTCGTTAAACAAAAATCTTTCTATAGAAAATGTTTCGTTAAACAAAAATTTTTCTATAGAAAATGTTTCGTTAAACAAAAATTTTTCTATAGAAAATTTTTCGTTAAACAAAAATTTTTCTATAGAAAATTGTTCGTTAAACAAAAATTTTTCTATAGAAAATTTTTCGTTAAACAAAAATTTTTCTATAGAAAATTTTTCGTTAAACAAAAAATTTTGTATAGAAAATTTTTTGTTGAACAAAAATTTTTCTATAGAAAATTTTTCGTTAAACAAAAATTTTTCTATAGAAAATTTTTCGTTAAACAAAAATTGTTCTATAGAAAATTTTTCGTTAAACAAAAATTTTTCTATAGAAAATTTTTCGTTAAACAAAAATTTTTCTATAGAAAATTTTTCGTTAAACAAAAATGTTTCTATAGAAAATTTTTTCGTTAAACAGAAATTTTTCTATAGAAAATTTTTTGTTAAACAAAAATTTTTCTATAGAAAATTTTTCGTTAAACAAAAATTTTTCTATAGAAAATTTTTCGTTAAACAGAAATTTTTCTATAGAAAATTTTTCGTTAAACAGAAATTTTTCTATAGAAAATTTTTCGTTAAAAAAAATTTTCTATAGAAAATTTTTCGTTAAAAAAAATTTTCTATAGAAAATTTTTCGTTAAAAAAAATTTTCTATAGAAAATTTTTCGTTAAAAAAAATTTTCTATAGAAAATTTTTCGTTAAAAAAAATTTTCTATAGAAAATTTTTCGTTAAAAAAAAATTCTATAGAAAACTTTTCGTTAAAAAAAATTTTCTATAGAAAATTTTTCGTTAAAAAAAATTTTCTATAGAAAACTTTTCGTTAAAAAAAATTTTCTATAGAAAATTTTTCGTTAAAAAAAATTTTCTATAGAAAATTTTTCGTTAAAAAAATTTTCTATAGAAAATTTTTCGTTAAAAAAATTTTCTATAGAAAATTTTTCGTTAAAAAAATTTTCTATAGAAAATTTTTCGTTAAAAAAATTTTCTATAGAAAATTTTTCGTTAAAAAAATTTTCTATAGAAAATTTTTCGTTAAAAAAATTTTCTATAGAAAATTTTTCGTTAAAAAAAATTTTCTATAGAAAATTTTTCGTTAAAAAAAGTTTTCTATAGAAAATTTCTCGTTAAAAAAATTTTTCTATAGAAAATTTCTCGTTAAAAAAATTTTTCTATAGAAAATTTCTCGTTAAACCAAAATTTTTCCATAGAAAATTTTTCGTTAAACAAAAGTTTTTCTATAGAAAATTTTTGGTTAAGCAAACATTTTTCTATAGAAAATTTTTCGTTAAGCAAAGATTTTTCTATAGAAAATTTTTCGTTAAGCAAAGATTTTTCTATAGAAAATTTTTCGTTAAGCAAAGATTTTTCTATAGAAAATTTTTCGTTAAACAAAAATTTTTCTATAGAAAATTTTTCGTTAAAAAAAAAATTTTTCTATAGAAAATTTTATTTTAAACGAAAATTTTTCGTTCAAAGGATTTTTATATTTGTATATAAAATTTTTATATTGAAGAAAAATCTTCAGAAAAAAATTTTTTAGAAATATTTAAAATTTAAATATTTAAGAAACCACAAAACTCTTATAACAAAAGCAATTCAATTTCATTTCATTACTTAAAATTTAGCTTTTAAACTGGAGCATTAGTTTTTCTTTTTGTCTATTTTTGCTTTTAGATAAATATTGTATAAAAGTCATTGTATCTCAACAAAACATTAGAGATACATTCCTGTTCTTTTTTTTTGTCTTTACATCATTTTTAACTTTTTTTACATTTTCTACATTTGTGTGATTTTTTTCCTCTATTTTTACATGATGGTGACTTCCGTTTTATTCCCTGGTTTGATAACCAAATGCTTTGGAATGTGCTATTACAATAACTACTAAAAACAACAACGACAACTGCAACTACCACTACTACTACTATTAAAAAAAAATCTTATCCTTTACTGAAGCTAACTGTAATGTTGCCAATACAACGTATGCTCATGGAGAGACATTTAAATTGGATTGTAAAACACAATGTGTCTGTGAGGTAAGTTATCCTAAAAAGTATTGAAACAAAAAAATATATGAAAAAAATCGCATTATATAAATACAAAAGAAACACTAACAAAACAATACAAAAATCATTTGAAATAAATATTGGTTGAGAGGAAAAATAATTTTGTAAAACATCAGGAAAAAAGGAGATCAACAACTACTTTTAGTTTTCAAGAAATATAAAGTTTGTAATTATAATATATGGGTCAATCTTTTTTTTCGTATGTTGACTTGTGAAATTATTTCACAATAATTTTTATCAAATCCATTTTCCTACCCAATAAAAAAAAACAGAAAAATTACCAAAAAAAAGAACAAAACAAAAGAACAATTCAGGTGTATGAAAAATAATATTTGAAACACCTAATAGCTTTTTTATTAGGGTAAATGCTGTAGACATGGACTACAGAACAAATCTCAGGGATGGAATATTTATTTAATTGCTGATTATCGAACTCGTGTAAAAATGAATTCCAAGCTATTCATCTGCCCATTTACTTCAGTTAAAAACTTCAAATTACTTGACTTCAATATATATATATATATAATTCCCCGACAACATTCCAATTGGAATAAGGGGTACTTCTCTCAGACAATGAGCTGCATCCGATTCTATTTTTAAACTCATTGAAAGGGACCTACGTTTTAACGCCGGCTCCGAACGGCGAATGCATTAGTTAGAGAAGTTTTTCATAGCCTAATACTCAATAACCAGTGGCTAGCTGAGTTATGAGGTGAACCGCCGCTTTTTTGAAAATTTATTTTTTTCAAGTGAATCTGGCCGGGGATTGAACTTGGGCCTCTGGTATGCTAGGCGGATGTCTTACCTGCTATACCACGGCGGTTCCACAACTTGACTTCAATACAAAATAATAATTAAAAAAATTGATGTTGCCTTATCCGGGACTCAAACTAGGCCTGTCAGATTTGCCGATTTGTCGTGATTTTGACGATTTTTGGTCTGAAACATAGCAAACTGCTGATATGCAGATTTTGGCTACAAAATTGAGGATTTCTAAGATAATATAGAAAACCAACCAAACTTCAAAATTTTCACCGTTTTTTTTTTAATATATATAACAAATCAGAGGTTAAAAACGATATACATTTTTAAAAATGCCAATATATTGGAATTTAAGGAGTCAAAATTTGGGAACGAAATAAAAGTTTTAAATAAGTTGTTCTATATACAATTTTTTCTACAGAAAAATTTTCAGTATAAATTTTTTCTTTTGAAAAATTTTGTATTAAAAATGATTTCTGTAGAAAAATTTTTAATTTAAAATTGTTTCTTCCACCCGCCTAAAAACTTTCAATATGTTTTTTTTTTGCCATAGAAAAAATTCTATTTAAATTTTTTTCCGTAGTGAAATTTTCCATATACAATTCTTTCTTATCGAAAATTTCCCTATACAATATTTTTTTTTGTAAAGAAGAATTTTTCATATACAATTTTTTGAATAGAAAAAATTTTTATATACAATTTTTTGCATGGAAAAATTTTCTATATAATTTTTTTGTATAAAAAAAATGTATATATATTCCAATTTTTTGTACGGAAAAATTTTGCATCTAAAATTTTTTGTATACAAAAATGTGTCATAAACGTTCTTAGTATAAAAAAATTTCCAATAAAAAATTTTATGTATAGAAGAATTGTTAATATAAAATTTTTTGTATAGAAAAACTTTTAATATTTTTTGTATAGAGAAATTTTCAATATGATTTTTTTTTTTTAGAAAAATTTTCAATATGAAATTTTTTCTATAGAAAAATTTTCAGTAAAAGTTTTTGCTATAGAAACATTTTCAAATTAATATTTTTTTAATATTCGTCTATATATTTCTGATATATTTTTTTAACAATTTTCACCAAAATCGTTTCATATAAAAGAGTTCACATTGAAAATTTTCTTTTAAAAAAATTTATAATGAAAATTTTCTAACGAAAATTTTACATCGAAATTATTTTTTATAATATATTTATATTGAAAATTTTCTGTTAAAAATTTTCTATAAAAAGTTTTATATTGAAAATATTCTATAAAAAGTTTTATATCGAAAATTTGCTATAAAAAATTTTAAATCGAACATTTTCTATAAAATATTTTATATCGAAAATTTTTTATAAAAAATTTTAGTTCGAAAATTTTCTATAAAAAATTTTATATCGAAAATTTTCTATAAAAAAATTTATATCGAAAATTTTCTTTTCAAAAATTGTATGTCAAAAGTTTTTATAAAAAAAAAATTTTGTATAGAAAATTTTGCATAGAAAATTTTATATCAAAATTTTTGTTTATAAAAATTTTATATCAAAATTTTTCTTTATAAATAATTTTAAATAAAATCTTTTCATATTAAAGATTTCACATTGAAAATTTTATTTTAAAAAAATGTATATTGAAAATTTTCTACTGAAAATTTTCTATACAAAATGTTACATCGAAATTACTCTTTTTAAAATATTTATATTGAAAATTTTCTGTTAAAAATTTTCCATAAAAAATTTTATATCGAAAATTTTCTATAAAAAATTTTATATCGAAAATTTCCTATAAACAATTTAATATCGAAAATTTTCTATAAAAAATTTTATATCGAAAATTTTCTATAAAAAATTTTATATCGAAAATTTTCTATAAAAAATTTTATATCGAAAATTTTCTATAAAAAATTTTATATCGTAAATTTTCTATAAAAAAATTGATGTCGAAAATTTTCTATAAAAAATTTTATATACAAATTTTTCTCTATAAAAATTTTATATCAAAAATTTTTATAAAAAAAAATTTTGTATAGAAAATTTTGCATAGAAAATTTTATATCAAAATTTTAGTTTATAAAAATTTTATATCAAAATTTTTCTTTATAAATAATTAAAAAAAATGTTTTCATATAAAAGATTTCGCATTGAAAATTTTCTTTTAAAAAATTTATATTGAAAATTTTTTATGAAAAATTTTACATCGAAATTATTCTTTGTAATATATTTATATTGAAAATTTTCTTTTAAAAATTTTCTATAAAAAAATTTTCTGTTAAAAATTTTCTATAAAAAATTTTCTGTTAAAAATTTTCTATAAAAAATTTTCTGTTAAAAATTTTCTATAAAAAATTTTATATCGAAAATTTTCTACAAAAAATTTTATATCGAAAATTTTCTATAAAAAATTTTATATCGAAAACTTTGTATAAAAAATTTTATATCGAAAATTTTCTATAAAAAATTTTATATCGAAAATTTTCTATAAAAATTTTATATCGAAAATTTTCTATAAAAAATTTTCTATAAAAAATTTTATATCGAAAATTTTCTATAAAAAGTTTTATATCGAAAATTTTCTATAAAAAATTTTATATCGAAGATTTTCTATAAAAAATTTTATATCGAAAATTTTCTATAAAAAATTTTATATCGAAAATTTTCTATAAAAAATTTTATACCGAAAATTTTCTATAAAAAATTTTATATCGAAAATTTTCTATAAAAAATCGAAAATTTTCTATAAAAAATTTTATATCGAAGATTTTCTATAAAAAATTTTATATCGAAAATTTTCTATAAAAAATTTTATATCGAAAATTTTCTATAAAAAATTTTATACCGAAAATTTTCTATAAAAAATTTTATATCGAAATTTTTTTTTTCTAAAAATTTTATGTCAAAATTTTTCTATACAAAAAATTTTAATCAATAAAGAATTTTACGTTGAAAATTTTGTATAAAAAAAATTTATATGAAAAATTTTCTATCGAAATTTTTTCTATATAGAAAATTTTATTAAATTGATTTTTTATACAAGAACTTTTTCTGTGCAAAAAATTTATATCGAATTTTTCGAAATTTTTTGTCGAAGATTTTCCTTAAAAAATTTTTATCAAAGATTTTTTATAAAGAATTTTATATACAAAATTTTGTATAAAAAATTGTATTTAAAAAATTTTATATCGAAATTGTTCTACATCAAAAATTTATATTAAATTTATTTTGTATACAAAAAATTGTTATCGAACTTTTTCTATATAAAAAATTAACATGGAATTTTGCCAAATTTTGTATCCAAAATTTTTTTTTTTAATTTTCTACAAAAAATTTTCTATCCAAAATTTTCTAACAAATATTTTATTTTAAAAATTTTCTATTAAAAATTTTATATTAAAACTTTTCTATTAAAATTTTTATATCGAAATTTTTCTATAAAATTTTTTTTATCGAAAATGTTCTATAAAAAATTTTATATCGAAATTTTTCTTTATATAAAAAATTTTACATTGAAAATTTTCTTTAAAAAAATTTTATGAATTTTCTATCGAAATTTTTATATATGTATAAGAAAATTGTATACGGAATTGTGTATCGAAAATTTTTTATATAAAAATTGTATATCGAAAATTTTCTATACAAAAATTTATATCGAAAAAATTTAAATCAAATATTTTTTTTATATAAAAAATTTTAAATGAAAATTTTCTTTAAAAAGTTTTAATCAAAATTATTTTTATACAAAAAATTTAATATTGAAAATTTTCTTTAATAAAAGTTTCTATAGAAATTTTTATATATAAAAAAATTTTATATCGAAATTTTTCTATATCAAAAAATGTTATATCGAAATTTTTCTATATAAAAAATTTATATTGAATTTTTTTATACAAAAATTCGTTTCGACTTTTCTACATAAAAAAATGTATATAGAAAATTCTAAAAAAAAATTTTATGTTGAAAATTTTCTATCAAAATTTGTCTATACAAAAAAAAATTATATTGAAATTTTTTATACAAAAAAAAATTTTTATACAAAAAATTTCTTTCGAACTTTTTCTATATAAATAATTAAAATAGAATTTTTTCTACACAAAAATTTTGCATCAACATTTTTCTATATAAAAAACTAACATCGAAATTTTTTTTATAATAAAATTTTCTATCCAATTTTTTCGTTAAAAAATTTACACCGAAATTTTTCTATATATAAAATTTATATCGAATTTTTTCTATATAAAACGTTTATATCAATTATATTGAAATTTTTTATACAAAAAAAATTTTTTATACAAAAAATTTCTTTCGAACTTTTTCTATATAAATAATTAACATAGAATTTTTTCTACACAAAAATTTTACATCAACATTTTTCTATATAAAAAACTAACATCGAAATTTTTTTTATAATAAAATTTTCTATCCAATTTTTTCGTTAAAAAATTTACACCGAAATTTTTCTATATATAAAATTTATATCGAATTTTTTCTATATAAAACGTTTATATCAATTTTTTTTATGAAAAATTTTCAGTGAAAATTTTCGAGAACCCAGTCAGAACTTGATTTATTTGGCTTATAATATAGTTTAGCTCAAATAGAGTTTATCTCAAAAAGATGTCATTTGAAATAGAGATCATCAAGTGATCATCTCTAATAGAGATTATCTCTAAGATCACCATCACTAATAGTGATAATCTTTAATAAGTAATAATAAAGATAATTTGAAATAGAGATCATCTCTAATACAGATCATCTCTTTTAGGGACATCTCTAATAGAGATCATCTCTTATAGGGAACATCTCTAATAGAGATCATCTCTTATAGGGAACATCTCTAATAGAGATCATCTCTATTAAAAATTATCTTTTTGAAAGATTGTCTCTATTAGAGATCATCTCTATTAGAGATCATTCATCTTCATCTCTAATAGAAATCATTCCAAAAGCGATCATCTCTAAATGAGATCTTATTACGAGTAGATATTATCAACTCAAATAAAGGTCATCTACAAAATCGTGGTCTGTATCTGGTCTGTGCCTTGTCTGCGTCTGGGGTGCGTCTTGTTTGTGTCTGGTATGTGCCTGGGCTTAGGCTGTGCCTAGTCTATGTCTTGTGTGTCAATATTTAACCAATCTGTGTAATCTAATATGTTAGTGTCTGTGTCAATTTTTTGTCCCTCCTTATCAGGTTATTTTTGTTTTGTTACAAAAGTGCAAATCCCATATCTGGTTTCTGTTATTACGAATGTAATGTTCATGTCTGTTTTGTGCTAACGTACATGTTGTGATGTTACATATTAAAAAAACAATAACATATAACATATAAATGTAAAGTTTTTGCTTATAAAACAGTTACAGATTTATAAAAAAAATTAAATTGATTTTTATAAGTTTCTGTAACTATTATTGCAACTTTTAGCTAACAATATCAATACTAACACACTCACACACAAAACACCCACATTTGTAGAGAAGTTTCTTTACATAGCTATGTATATGTGTTTACCTTTAAAGGCTAACAAAGATAACAGAGTACCTAGTGGGTAATATTAGGCAGGCTCAACTTTAAAGAACAGTTTCCTTCAGGTCATTTAGGGCAACAAAATCTGTATTTTTTTAATATTTTAGAAATACTAATATTATGATCTTTTGCCTAAACTTTCATGGATATTTTGTGAACCTGTCTAGTACAAATAGATGTGTCCATAAGTACTCTTAGGACCTAGTTGATTTTGTTTTTAGTTTCTATTTGACAAAGTTGTTTATAAAATAATGGATTTTCTATAGATGCTTTCTATCTCTACTGTAAATGTGTATTTTTCTTTTTTTTATTTTTATTTAACTTTATTCATTTCATTTCTATTTTCTTTACAAAAAAAAAAGAGAATATTTTATTCCATTTTCCATCACAGATTAGGACATTTTAACAACATTTCAATTAAGATTAATGGGTTTTTATTAAATAAAATCCTTTAACTCATTTCATTGGGTTTTACTTTATGTTTTCTATTCGTTTGCCCTTTATGCAAAGCAATTTTGGATTTTTATATTTCTTTCAACTGGAAATGACCATTTAGTTAAGGGCGTTATTATCATAGACTTAAAAAGTACATAAATAATAAATTTTTATTAATGGGATTACAATGTTTTGCGTTTCTATGAGTTTTTTCTTTTACTTCCGGCTCCATACAGTTATAATGTCTAGGGATTATAAGGGAAATTATAAGGGAATCAACAATTTGTTTAAAAGCTAATTTTTGGTCATATCCGTTTTTTTTTTATAAAAATTTAAATTATTTAAAAGTTTTGACTTAATTAATTGTACTTTTTTTTAATTTAATTTTGTGACTTAACTTGTTTTACATTTTAGCGATAGATAGAAAATGTCTGCTGACTTAAAAAATCTTTTTGAAAAATTTATTTTATTAAAGATTTACTTTATGACTTTATTTGGTTTCCTTGTTGTGTTTTTAAAGAATTGAATTTTTAATAACTTTTTTGTTTGCGCTAAAAGATTCTTCGAAAAAATTGCGTTTTATCTGCAAGTTATTCTTTTAATATTTATAATTTTATTCTAGGAGTTTGCACAAAAAGATAAAAAAATACAATTTCTCATGATAAAAGTAACAGAAAAAATATCTTTGCGAAGTAGTCTAGAAGTTTTAATGTACATCCGGATTTTAAAATCATGGTCTAGCAAGACGAAAATACACTAGGAAGGTTAACGAAGTGAAACAAATCTGTCTGAACCTAAAAAAATATTAACAAAAAGCAGACCAGACAGTGACAGATATACAGACAGACACAGACAGGCACAGACAGACACACATAGACAGACACAGACAGACACAGACAGACACAGACAGACACAAACAGACACAAACAGACACAGACAGACACAGACAGACACAGACAGACACAGACAGACACAGACAGACACAGACAGACACAGACAGACACAGACAGACACAGACAGACACAGACAGACACAGACAGACACAGACAGACACAGATAGACACAGACAGACACAGACAGATACAGACAGACACAGACAGACACAGACAGACACAGACAGACACAGACAGACACAGACAGACACAGACAGACACAGACAGACACAGACAGACACAGACAGACACAGACAGACACAGACAGACACAGACAGACACAGACAGACACAGACAGACACAGACAGACACAGACAGACACAGACAGACACAGACAGACACAGACAGACACAGACAGACACAGACAGACACAGACAGACACAGACAGACACAGACAGACACAGACAGACACAGACAGACACAGACAGACACAGACAGACACAGACAGACACAGACAGACACAGACAGACACAGACAGACACAGACAGACACAGACAGACACAGACAGACACAGACAGACACAGACAGACACAGACAGACACAGACAGACACAGACAGACACAGACAGACACAGACAGACACAGACAGACACAGACAGACACAGACAGACACAGACAGACACAGACAGACACAGACAGACACAGACAGACACAGACAGACACAGACAGACACAGACAGACACAGACAGACACAGACAGACACAGACAGACACAGACAGACACAGACAGACACAGACAGACACAGACAGACAAAGACATATTTTCGTTAAGAAAAAATTTTTCTATAGAAAAATTTTCGTTAAGAAAAAATTTTTCTATAGAAAAATTTTCGTTAAGAAAAAATTTTTCTATAGAAAAATTTTCGTTAAGAAAAAATTTTTCTATAGAAAAATTTTCGTTAAGAAAAAATTTTTCTATAGAAAAATTTTCGTTAAGAAAAAATTTTTCTATAGAAAAATTTTCGTTAAGAAAAAATTTTTCTATAGAAAAATTTTCGTTAAGAAAAAATTTTTCTATAGAAAAATTTTCGTTAAGAAAAAATTTTTCTATAGAAAAATTTTCGTTAAGAAAAAATTTTTCTATAGAAAAATTTTCGTTAAGAAAAAATTTTTCTATAGAAAAATTTTCGTTAAGAAAAAATTTTTCTATAGAAAAATTTTCGTTAAGAAAAAATTTTTCTATAGAAAAATTTTCGTTAAGAAAAAATTTTTCTATAGAAAAATTTTCGTTAAGAAAAAATTTTTCTATAGAAAAATTTTCGTTAAGAAAAAATTTTTCTATAGAAAAATTTTCGTTAAGAAAAAATTTTTCTATAGAAAAATTTTCGTTAAGAAAAAATTTTTCTATAGAAAAATTTTCGTTAAGAAAAAATTTTGGTTGATAAAAATATTTCCTTGCTTACTTTTTGTAATCTCTATTATCTTATTTAAATGTTATTTATTTTTGAACAAATTCCTTTTTGCCTTTAAAACATTTTTTGCCATAAATATCAAAATCGCTTATGTTTGAAAAATATATTTCATCTGCCTCCCACTGTCTGTATTTGCATTTTGTTATTCGGAGTTATCTTTTTGCAATAGAGTTCGTTTTTCTTGATTTTATTTTCATTTAAAAACATTTTGGGCGAACAGGATTATGAAGGATTATTTAAATTTTGTATGTATCTGTGTGTGTGTGAACACAAGTAAATATGAATTTTTGTTAAACTTAAATTGTGGATCATAAATTTTGCACAAAATATTATAAGACAAAATCTGTTTTAAGCCAGATGTAGTGGAATCTTCTTTGTTTACCAGTGACTTTGTTTTTTTGGTAAAACAATTTAAAAACACCTCGAAGTTCTTTTATTTTTCATATTTATGATTATTTTATTGTTATTTTAGTATTGCATATTTTTGGGAGTTGAAGAAGGAAGTGGTGCAAGGATTTGAATTGTAATTAGGGTAATGGAAAAATTTGTTTACCAAAGTATTAGTAAATTGTTTATAATTACAACCTAATTTTTTCCCATTTATTGTGTTTCACTGATAAGCTCTGGAAATCTAGTGTACTACTATACATATCATATTAACTTTGGAAAACTTCTTAAATCGAAAAATATTCTGCAGTCAAAATTTCTTTTAGTAACAACTTTAAATATTTTTCTTTAAATTATCTTTACAACTTTCTTGATCTAAATTGTTAAACACTACTAAAAACTTCTCTATGAATTTATAAACTTTAAACGACAAACACACAAAAGTCTTTGAAATACACAGAATCGGTAATAAAAGAGTATAAAATATACAAAGAAAACAACAATTTAAATGTAGTCATTGCAAAACTATACTATAGTTTAATACTATAGCATAATGTTGTAGTAAAATGCTATAGTATATTGTACTTAGTTCTGTCTACCACTTGTTATTACTCTTATTGCGGTTGGCTTAAGAAACTCAAGTTGCAAAATAAAACCAGAAAAAAATAAACTGAACATGAAAGATAAAGAAAAGGAAATCGTTTGTGCAAAAGTCATGACTTTCAAAATGTTGTTGTGTCTCCTTTTTCGTTTTGGTAAAGGTTAACATTTAAAGGAAATTTTGGGTTATGGCTGTTGAATTTATTAAGCAATTTCTTTTTAGAGTCGAGCAAATATCGTAATGTAATGAAAAATAAAATTTTTTACAAATTTTACAACACTGGGATACTATTACTGGCACCCATACTAGTACTTAAAGTAATACTAGGTTTAGTACTTCTAACATTAGTACCGGAACTGCTAATAATAGTACCAGTGATTCTAACATTATTTCCAGTACTACTAATACTGGTACAAGTATTACAAATACTAGTACTATTAAAACTAGAACCAGTAGTTCTAATACTTGTACCAGTACTTATAATAGTACTGAGTAGAACAATTACTAATATTTGTAATAAAAATCCTAGTACTTATATAAGTACAAAAAATTACCAAAAAGTATTAGCGGTAATTTTATATTAGAAAAATTTTAATGGAATTTTTTCAAAACAAAATGTTCAATTAATTTTTTTTATTATACCCTTCACCAATAGGTGAAAGGGTATTATAAGTTTGTGATTCCGTTTGGAATTTTTTTTATTAGTGATCGTAGACCCCATAAAAATTATACCGATCGACTCAGAATCGGGAGGAGAATCGATTAAGCGATGTCCGTCTGTCTGTCTGTCTGTCTGTCTGTCTGTCCGTCTGTCTGTCTGTCTGTTGAAATCAAGTTTCTGAAGCCCCTGGAGGGTTATATACCAGATTTTAGGAAATTCTCCCGCAATGAACGCTATTAAATTTCATTAAAATCGGTTTATAAACACCGAAAATATCGAAAAAATACCAAAAATTAGACGAAAATTTTAAAATTTTTGATTGAAACACACTTTTAAATAATAAGAGAAACAAGGTACTCCTGGTGTACATGTGATAATATATTATATATCAGATTGTAGGAAATGGTTCCCCAAAGCACTCTGTAAAATTTTAGCAAAATCGGTCTATAAACAACTGAGATACAGCCAAAAAACTAAATTTGATGTATCGCAAATTGCCCAAAGTACGCGTTAGAGAATGTTTGTTGAAACAATGAAATGCAGAAATAGGAAAAACCATCCTCCTGGAGCACGGACATACATAAATTTTATATCAGATTTTAGGAAATTCCCCCGCCAAGCACATTATAAAATTTTATCAAAAGCGGTCTATAAACAACTGAGATACCGCCAAAACACTACTTGTGATGTACAGCAAATTGCCCAAAGTACGTGTCTAAGAAATTTTGTTGACATTTTGTAAATATTGTTTCAGCGATATCTCAGGTGTTTATGGACCGATGGTGATGAAATTTGACAGCGTTCCTTGTGGGAGGATTTCCTAAAATCTGATATAAACTCCACAAATCTGATTATGAATACCAGAATCGGCGGGAGAATCGATTTCGCGACGTCCGTCCGTCTGTTTGTCCGTCCGTCCGTCTACCTGTCTGTCCGTCCGTCCGTCTACCTGTCTGTCCTTTTTTCTGTTGTAGTCAAGTTTTTGGAGCTCAGGGTGGGACGATATCCTAAAATTTTGTGTAAAATGCAAATGGGTATACCTTCCAGGAGCTCCACAAATCTGATTTTAGCAGACAGACACACTGCATTTATCTTAATTCTATGTCTGACTTTTGAACTTTATGATTACATTTGAGTATGGTTTATATATCAAATTATAGGTAATCTTCCTAGGAAGTACAAAAATGCAGCTAAGTATATGATATCCGTTCAAAACCTACATATGTATGTATGTATCTCACATATCAACAAAAATTTAAATTGTTTAATTGCAATTGGGAGAAATCCGTTCACGTTTGACTATTGCTCCCGTATAACTTCGCCTAAGGCAATCTCTTAGTAGCTAATAAATGACAAATTATAATTATCTATCTATTATAATAGATACGATGATGGCATCTAGTATAAAGACGTTGTACAATATCGTTATTCAGGGCGATCTCTTGAAAAGTTCGGCTTTGAAAATGGGCGATCTCGGTTAAAATTTTCTGTTATCTCCCATATAACCCCGACAGGAAATCTTTTTAATGCTGATAAATTAAATCATGTTATAATTGCACAAAGAACTAGAGCAAAACTTTCCACATATCCATCGGACAGATCGAAAGAACAATACATCCCAAATATTATTGTTGAAGTATTCATCTTAATTAGTTAACTAACTTCAGATTAATACGTAAATCTTCAATAAATTTTCCGCCAAAGCTGATATCCATTCATAGCTAGCTATATATTTTACGCATGTATCTAAAACTAAGAGTGTATACCTTATAATTCTAAGGCTTGTATACATTGACAATCATTGTTAAAACTTTGACCTAAATCAGTTCGCTAACTTCAGAGTTTTACATAACTAATCATTAACCTTTAATAGTTGGATAATTCGTATGAATTAAAGTACACAACCCTCACTGGGCACTGTGTTTTTGGGTTGTGTGCCAGAATACTTAATCTTCATCAAATCGATGTACTCTTGCAAATCTAAGGGCATCTACATTTTGAAGCATCTTTTCTGCATGGTTTATCTGGTCTATCGAACTTTAGAATCCAAGTGACGCTGCCTTATACATCAGCCACCTGCCCAACCTAACCTTTGGGTCCATTACTATTCTAGATGATGACGCCACCGAAAAGCTTTTCGTTTTGTCATTTCGATTGTCATTTGAGCCCTTTTTATAGCATTTTACATCACTTTGGCCAAAACTTCCGGCGATAGGTCCTCACATTCTTGACGGATATTGTCTTTAAGAGCTGCAAGAGTCTGAGGCTTGTTGACATAAACTCGCGACTTCAAAAAGCCCCACAAAAATAAGTCTGCAGCGGTCAAATCAGGCGATCTTGCTGGCCAGTGCAAATCGCCAAAACGGAAGATTAGGCGCCCGGGAAATGCATCCTTCAGCATATCGGTTGTGGCACGTGCAGTGTATGCCGTTGCACCGTCCTGTTGGAACCACATGTTTTCCAATCCCAATTCATCAAGTTGCGGCAAACGGAACTCGTTAATCATTGCTCTGTAGCGCTCACCATTCACAGTAACCGTTTGGCCCGCTACGTCTTTGAATAAAAAAGGTCCGATGACTCCTCCAGCGAAAAAAGCACACCATACAATGACTTTGAGCGGGTTAATAGCTCTTCGTGGGTTACACGCGGATTTTCACGTAAATTTTGCTTATTTACGTACCCGGTAAGATGGAAATGGGCCTCATCACTCATGATTATTTTTAATGAAAAATCGTCTTCCTCTTGGTGGTGATTAAGGATGGCTTGAGCGTATGTTAGACGCGATTGGCGGTCAGCAGCTAACAGCTGATGCACCGTCTGGACTTTGTACGGAAACATCTTCAAATTTTTTACCAAAATTCGCTGTAAAGACCGTTGACTGATACCCATTTGCGTGGCACGTCGTCTGATCGATGTCGACGGCGCTTCCATGACATCCTCGGCTACAGCAGCAATTTTCTCTGCAGAACGGCGACTCCGGGGTCTGCCACGCCTGGCAGCATCTCGTGTTGTGCCAGTCTCTTCGAGGCGAGCAGTATTTCACCAGTAGGCGTTGGACGGCTTGGAAATCTGCGACGAAACTTACGTTGTGCCAAAGTCACCGACCGATTATTGGCCAAATAAATAGTCACCAATATTCCGCGTTCTGGAGCAGTGTAGAGTAACATTGTTTATTAACGTGTATTTTGCAAGTGTTTACTACACAAATGCCAAAACAGAATTGACATTAGGGGCCAATCGCAAAATTTAGAGCATTTTCTGATAGGAGGATTACTTTTGCGCCACCTTGTACTAGTATAACCAAATATTGCTAGGAATTACATTTAGTATGAACAAAAGAAAATTAATATACATATGAAGCATTTGTGTGGGGCTCAACTAAGTCAGTAATCAGAAACTATACAATTATCAATATATTCAATATATTCATACGATTTTGTATTTTACTTTTGAAACACTATTGGTGAAGGGTATCCAAGATTCGGCAAAGCCGAATATACCACTCTTACTTGTTAATAGAACAATTTCAATTTTTTCATTAAAATGCTTCATCAATTAGAAGAAATTCCTATTGAAAAAATGTCATTGATAATAATTCTTAGAAAAAAATTTCATTGAAAATTTTTTATTCTAAAAAAATTTAACTAAAACTTTTATTTTTCTAAAAAATTCATTGAAAATTTTTCGTATCGATAAAAATAAAATTTTTCTTATAAAAAAATTTCATAGAACATTATTGCTATAGAAAAATTAATTTTAAAATTTTTCTTTAAGAAAAAATCGAATCAAAAATTTTTTTATATAAAAAATTTCATTGAAAACTTTTCTTATAGAAAAAATTTCATTGAAAATTTTTATTTAAGAAAAAAAGTAAATTGAAACATTTTTTCACAGAAAAAAATTTGGTGAAAATGTTTCTTATAAGAAAAAATTTATTGAAAATTTTTCTTATAGAAAAAATGTTATTATTCATTTTTCTTAAAGAAAAAATATGGTTCAATGTTTTTCTTATTTTCATTCAAATTTTTTTTATTGAAAAAATTTAATTAAAACATTTTTTACTGAAAAAAATTTCATTAACAAATGTTCTTATCAAAAAATTTATTAAAAATGTCTTTTATAGAAAAAAATTTCATTGCAAATTTTTTTATAGAAGAAATTTCATTGAAATTTTTTTTTTAAAGAATTAATTTCATTGAAAATTTTTCTTATAAAAAGATTTTGTTGGGAATTTTTCTTATACAAAAAATTCATTGAATAGTTTTCATACAGAAAAAATCCCATTAAAAATGTTCGTATTAAAAAAATTTAATTGCCAATTTTTTTTATAGAAAAAATTTCATTGGAAATTTTTTTTATATGAAAAATTTCATTAAAAATCTTTTCTTTAAAAAAAATTCATTGAAAATTTTTCTTATAGAAAAAAATTCATTAAAGTTTTTTCTTTTAGAAAAAATTTAATTGAAAAGTTATTATAGAAAAAATTTCATTGAAAATTTTTTATAGAAAAAATTTCATTAAAAATTTTTTCCTTTAGAAAGAATTTCATTAAAAATTTTTCTTATTGAAAACATATCATTGAAAATATTTTTTATAAAAAAAAATTCATTGAAAATTTTTTCTTATAGAAAAAATTTCTTTGACAATTTTTCTTATAGAAAAAATTTCATTGAAAATTTTTCTTAAAGCACAAATTCAATTAAAAATTTTTCGTAAAGAATAAATTTTGTCTTAAAAAAATGAAATAAAAAAATTAATTTTATTGAAAATTTTTCTTATAAAAAAAATTGTATTGGAAATTTTTCTTATAAAAAAATGTCATAAAAAATGTTCTTATAGAAAAAACTTCATTGAAAATTTCATTTATAGAAAAAATTTCATTAAAAAATTTTCTTTAGAAAGGAATTCATTAAAAAGTTTTCTTATAGAAAAAATTTTATTGAACATTTTTGTATAGAAAAAATTTTAATGAAAATTTTTCTTTTAGAAAAAATTTAATTAAAAATTTGTTTTACAAAAACAATTTCATTGAAAACTTTTCTTATATAAAAAAAATTTATTGAACATTTTCGTATAGAAAAAATTTCATTGCAATTTTTCTTATAGAAAAAATTTCATTGAAATTTTTCTTATGGAAAAATTTCATAAAAATTTGTCTGCAAAACTAAATATCATTAAAATTTTTCTTTTTGAAAAAATTTAATTGAAAATTTTCTTAAAGAAAATTTGTAAATTTTTCTTATAAAAAAATAACATTATAGAAAAAATGTCGTTAAAAATTTTTCTTATAGGAAAAATTGTTTTGGAAAATTTTCTTATAAAAAAATGTCATTAAAAATTTTTCTTATAGAAAAAAATTCATTGAAAAGTTCTCTTATAGAATAAATTTAATTGGAACTGTTTCTCATAGAAAAAATTTCATTAAAAATTTTTCTTAAAAAAAAAACTATATTGAAAATTTTTCTTATACAAAAAATTTCATTGAAAATCTTCTTGGGAAAAAATTTCATTGAAAATTTTTCTTATAGAAAAAATTCATTGAAAATTTTTCTTATAGAAAGAATTTAATTGAAAATATTTCTTATAGAAAACATTTCATTGAAATTTTTCTTATGGAAAAAATCTCATTGAAAATTTTACTTATAAAAAAATTTCATTAAAAATTTTTCTTATAGAAAAAATTTCGTTGAAGATTTTTCTAATTGAAAAATATTCATTGCAAAATTTTCTTTCAGAAAAAATTGCATTGAAAATGTTTCTAATAGAAAAAATTTAATTGAAATTTTTTCTTTTAGAAAAAATTTCATTCAAAATTTTACTTAGAGAAAGAATTTAATTTAAAATTTTTCTTATAAAAAAAAAATTATTGAAAATTTTTCTTATTGAAAAAATTTCAGGAAAATTTTTCTTACAGAAAAAATTACATTGAAAATTTTTCTTACAGAAAAAAACTAAATTGGAAAATTTTCTTTTTTTTGTTTATAGAAAATATTTTTTTTATTGAAAAAATTTCTGGAAAATTTTTCTTGCAGAAAAAATTACATTGAAAATTTTTCTTACAGAAAAAAAACTAAATTGGAAAAATTTCTTTTCTTTTTATATAGAAAATATTTTTTTTTTATAGAAAAATTTTTCTTATAAAAAAAAGTTTCTTTGAAAATTTTTCTTTTAGAAAAAATTCCATAGAAAATTTTTCTCATAAAAAAATTCATTAAAAATTTTTCTTTTAAAAAAAATATTATTGAAAATTTATGTTATTTAAAAAATTTTTCTGGACATTTTTCTTATAGAAAAAATTTCATCGAAAATATTTCTAATAGAAAAAAGTTCATTGAAAACTTTATTTAAACAAAAAATTTTATTGAAAATGTTTGTTATACAAATTTTATTGAAAATTTTTGTTATACAAAAAATTTTATTGAAAAATTTTCTTACAAAAAATATTTCATTGAAAATTTTTCTTATAGAAAAATTCCATTAAACATTTTTCTTATTGAAAAAATTTTATTGAAAATTTTTCTTATAGAAAAAATTTCCTTGAAAATTTTTTTTTATAGAAAAATTTTCATTGAAAATTTTTTTTATAGAAAAAATTTCATTGAAAATTTTTCTTGCAGAAAAAATTTCATTTAAAAATTTCCCTAAAAAAATTTCACTGAAAATTTTTCTTATAGAAAAAATTTCATTGAAAATTTTTTCCAAAAAAATTTCATTGAAAATTTTTCTTATGGAAAAAATTACATTAAAAATTTTTCTTATTCATTGAGAATTCTTTAATAGAAAAATTTTATTATAAAAAAAAATTATTGAATTTTATTCCAAATTCTATTGAAATTTAATTTTTCAAAAGAATATTTTCTCTGTAGCTCAGTGTAATATTTGTTCCATTCATTTTTATATATGCATTAAAACATTTTCTTCTGCTACTTTTAATAAATGTATTTTCTTTTCTAACTTTCTAGAATGGCCGTCATGCCTGCTCCTCGTTGTGTCCGAAAGAACAACTTCCGGCACCGGAGGATACAATTTCATGCCGAAGCCCACGTTTGGTAGAAGTGCCGGGTCATTGCTGCAAGATGTGGTTATGTGAGAATCCAACAGCTGATGGTAAGTGTACAATGAAGATATAAAAGGATATTTGGGTGTACCGAAAGCCAGAAACATACAATCAAGCAAACACATACATACAATCAAAACTAAAGAAAAGTTTAACTCCCACATCCTTGGGTGTTATGTATGTATTTTAGATATTAGTAGGACATGTGCAATCTACAATATAATACAGGACTAAACAAAATGTTACGGTATTCATTTGTAGTTATCATGATTGTGTATGTGTATGAATATAATAGATGAATATTCTAGTAGTTTTATATATTTTCTATTGCATACATGTAGGGGGCAAATAAAGTTTCTTGGCAACTTCCGGTTTAACTATTGAAAAATGAGAATAAAGGAAAAATTTTAGGGAAATTATTATAAAAGACGAATGAATTGGAAAATGTGTAATAATTTTTAATTATTTAATTAAATAAAATTATTAAATAATTCAATCAATCATAATTATTTCTTTTTATTTTCTCTGCAGTTTATGCCACCTGTCACAATACATCAACGAGTCCTTGGACACCTTGCAGCCGCAAATGTGGACTGGGTATATCAACACGTTTCACAACAACAACAGCGGGTTGCAATCAATTGAGCAACTTAAGATTATGTGAAAATCGCAAATGCGAAATAATATCACCACAAGACAATACCGAAATATGGCAAAACTTAAAGGATTCAACGAATCAGCATAAATTGCAGAATAACAAGTTCCAGGAGACACAAAAATATTTAATGAAAACAAAACAGCTGAAACATAAATTAAAAAGACAGCCAAGACATCACAATATCAAGCAACAGGAGCAGCCGCATAATCATCATCATCAACAAGAAAATCAACACCAGCAGCAACAGCAACAAATGCAACAAGAACAACAACAACATCCTTATCCCGAGCATAGAATAAGAGTAAGTTTTTGTCAAGTACCCGGGACAGCACCAGCAGCAGAATAATAATTTCTTTACATTATCATTAAAATAATAAGAATGAATTAAAAATGTTAATTTTTCTCTGTTGTCATTGTACAATGACTCTACTCGTAAATGTTTATTTTCTTGCTTAATTTTCTTTTTATTATTTTATATAATTTTTCTTCTTTTTCATCCTCTTTTTCAACAGAAGGGACATGAATGCCGCAGTATACAGCGTTTGGGACCAGCGCGTATACGTTTGGGAGATTGTGTTTCAAAGAAACTCTATCGTCCGAAAATATGTGGACGATGTCATCAAAATACAAAATGTTGTGTGCCTTCAGTCTCCACCACGATACAGGTGGGTTGTGAGATGGAATATTTATTTCTTTTTATGGGAGTTTTATTACATTTTCTTTCAAAGGACTTAAGCAAACATAAGCACACTGGGGTAGAATGAGTAATAAAAAATAGTTTATGGAGAAATTTCAAGAATTAAAATTTTTCTATAAAAAATATTTTCAGAATGAAAATTTTTCCATAGAAAAAATCTGGAATGAAAATTTTTCTAAAAAAAATAGAATGAAAATGTTTCTATAGAAAAAATTTTTGCAATAAAATTTTTTCCATAGAAAAAATTTTTATAACGAAAGTTTTTCTATAGAAAAAATTTTTATAACGAAAATTTTTCTATACAAAAATTTTTATAATAAAATTTTTTTTGTTGAAAAAATTTAAAATATTGTTTTATAGAAAAAATTTCTAGAATGTAATTTTTTTTTATAGAAAAATATTTTATAACGAAAATTTTTCTATAGAAAAAATTTTTAAAATAAAATGTTTCTATAGAAAACAATTTTATAAAGAAAATTTTTCTATAGAAAAAAATTTGGTAAGGAAAATTTTTCTGTAGAAAAAATTTTGGTAAGGAAAATTTTTCTGTAGGCTAAATTTTTTATAAGGAAAATTTTCTAAAAAAATTCTTATAAGGAAAAATTTTCTTTAAATTAAATTTTAAAACGAAAATTTTTTCTAAAAAAAATTTTATAACGAAAATTTTTCTGTAGACAAAATTTCTATAACGAAAATTTTTCTGTAGAAAAGATTTTTATAACGAAAATTTTTCTATACACAAAATTTTTAAAACGAGAATTTTTCTATAGACCAAAATTTTTATAATAATAACTTTTCTATAGCAAAATTTTTATAATGAAAATTTTTCTATTAAAACATTTTTCTGTAGAAAAATTTTTATAACGAAAATTTTTCTATAGAAACGTTTTTATAACGAAAATTTTTCTATAGAAAAATTTTTATAACGCAAATTTTTCTATAGAAAATGTTTATAACGAAAATTTTTCTATAGAAAAAATTTTTCTAACGAAAATTTTTCTATGGAAAACATTTTTCTAACGAAAATTTTTCTATGGAAAACATTTTTCTAACGATAATTTTTCTAACGAAAATTTTTCTATAGAAAAAATTTTTCTAATGAAAATTTTTCTAACGAAAATTTTTCTATGGAAAACATTTTTCTAACGAAAATTTTTCTATAAAAAAAATTTTTCTATAAAAAAAAAATTTTCTAACGAAAATTTTTCTATAGAAAAAAATTTTCTAACGAAAGTTTTTCTATAAAAAAAAATTTCTAACGAAAATGTTTCTATAGAAAAAAATTTCTAACTAAAATGTTTCTATAGAAAAAAAATTTTCTATAGAAAAAATTTGTATGTCAAAAATTTTTTATAGAAAATATTTTTATGACAAAAAATTTTCTATAGAAAAAATTTTTGTGACAAAAATTTTTCTACAGAAAAAAGTTTTATGTCAAAAATTTTCTATAGAAAAAATTTTTATGACAAAAATATTTCTATAGAAAAAGTTTTTATGACAAAAATCTTTCTATAGAAAAAGTTTTTATGACAAAAATTTTTCTATAGAACAAATTTTTATGACAAAAATTTTTCTATAGCAAAAATATTTATGACAAAAATTTTTCTACAAAAAAAAATTTTATGACAAACATTTTTCTATAGAAAACATTTTTATGACAAATATTTTTCTATAGAAAAAATTTTTATGACAAAAATTTTTCTATAGAAAAAATTTTTATGATAAAAATTTTTCTACCGAAAAATTTTTTATAACAAACATTTTTCTATTGACAATTTTTTCATTAAGAACATTTTTCTATAGAAAAAATGTTTATAACGAAAATTTTTCAATAGAAAAAATTTTTGTAACTAAAATTTTTTTATACAAACAATTTTTCTAAAGAAAAAAAAGAAAAATTTTCTAACTAAAATTTCTCTATAGAAAAAATTTTTCTTATGAAAATTTTTGTATAGAAAAAATTTTTTGAAAGATAAAATGTTTGTTACGAAAATTTTTATACAGAAAAAATTTTTCTAACTAATATTTTTCTATATAAAAAATTTTTCTAAAGGTTAAAAATTTCCATAAGAAAATTTTTTTAATAAAAAAAGAAATAATTTTATAATAATTTCAATAGAAACATTTTGCAATGAACATTTTTTCTATAGAAAAATATTCTTTGCAAAATGTTTCTATTGAAATTATAGAAACATTTTGCAATGAACATTTTTTCTATAGAAAAATGTTCATTGCAAAATGTTTCTATTGAAATTATTATAAAATTATTTCGTTAATAAAAATTTCATAACTAAATTTGTTCTACATAAAAACTTCCCCCACTGTGCACTAGTTTACAACACACGCCCTTAATTTTCTTTTTATTACATTTCTTTTTTATTAAACAACAACGACCATTAATTTCAATTGATATCTTAATTTTTGTATTTCCTCTTCCTCCCGCTTTTTTTTCTGTAACAAAACTCACTCAGGTGGAATTACTTTGTCCCCTAAATGCCATGGATCCAATTAGTTTTGTACAGCAACAATTAAATGCAGGACAACAACAACAACACCAGCAACAAGGTCAACTTTTTTATCCAAAAACATCAAGTGAATCAATGTCATCGCCACCTCTTACAGAAGTAGTAGCAGCAGCTGAAATGACATCATTATGGGATACCCACTCATTGGATGCCATTGATCAGGAATATTTACAGTCGCATCAAATACAAATTTCAAATAAATTTATTGCAGTCGAATGGATTTTAAAATGCGAATGTACAAAAACGGTAAGTGCCAGGATTATTGTGATAAATACCAAAAAAAAAAAAATAACAAAAGATTCTAGTATTGGAAGTGGAAATGGAAATGGGTGTAGGGAAATTTTCTAGAAAATTTTATGATTTTATCTCGGAGATAAGAGAAATTGTAACATTAGTGTAGACAGGAAGGATATGAAATAAATTTGAAAAGGAAGTCATCAATTTGGGTTGGAAATCATTAAAAAGGAAATATGTTTTACTTTCTTTTTTTTGTTCTATGAAGGATAAATTGTCTACTTGAGCTGTTAAATAAAATTATACTAAGAGTTTGTTAAACAAAAGAAGGCAGGAAAAATGAAAAGTTTAAGTGCAAAAGGACAAGTATGTTTTCTTTTTTTATAAAATGAAAATTCTTAAGGATAAACGACAACTTGAACACGTGTTTTAAAAGCTCTAGAGACTGTAAAATAATTCTTATTAGAAAAAATTGCATTAAGAATTTTTTATATAAACAAGTTTCTTCCATAAGAAAAATTTTAAATAAATTTTTCAATAGGAAAAATTTTCAATGAAATTTTTTCTATAAGAAAAATGTTTAATTCAATTTTTTGCCTAAGAACAATTTTCAATTAGATTTTTTCTATAGAAAAATTTTCAATAAAATTTTTTCTATGAAAAAATTCTCAATGAAATTTTTTCTATAAGAAAAATGTTTAATGAAACTTTTTCTATAAGAAAAATTTTTATTGAAAATTCTATATCAGAAAAATTTTCAATGAAATTTTTTCTTAAGGAAAAGTTTTCAATGAAATTTTTTTTATAAGAACAATTTTCAATAAAATTATTTCTATAAGAACATTTTTAATGAAAATTTTTCTAAAATAAAAATTTTGAATTCAATTTTTTTTAAATAAAAATTTGAATGAAATTTTTTTGTAAAAATATATTTTTAATGAATTTTTTCTATAAGAAAAATTTTTAATAAAATTTTTTCTATAAGAATAATTGTCAATGAAATTTTTTTCTAAAGGAAAAATTTACAATGAAATTTTTTCTTTAAGAATAATTTTCAATGAAATTTTTTTTAAGAGAAAAATTTTCAATGAAACTTTTCCTATAAGAAAAATTTTTAATAACATTTTTTCTATAAGAAAAATCTTTAATAAAATTTTTTCTAATAAAAAAAATTTCAGTGAAATTTTTTCTAAAAGAAAAATTTTTTCTATAAGAAAAATTTTGAATGAAATTTTTTCTATAGAAAAAAAAATTAATGAAATTTTTTCTATAGAAAACTTGTGTAACAAAAGTTTTTTATAAAAAAAAACTTTCAATAAAAATTTTTCTATAAGAAAAATTTTCTATGAGAAAAATATTTAATGAAAATTTTCTAAAATTTTTTAAGAAAAGTTTTCAATCAAATTTTTTCTGTAACAAAAATTTTCAATAAAATTTTACCTATAAGAAAATTTTTAATGAAATTTTTTCTATAAAAAAAATTTTAATTAATTATTTTCTATACGAAAAATTTTCAATGAAGTTTTTACTAAAAGAAAAATTTCCAATCAAATTTTTTCTATAAGAAAAACATTTAATGAATTTTTTCTATCAAAACAATTTTCAATGAATTTTCTCCACAAGAAAAATTTTCAATAAAATTTTTCTATAAAAAAATTTTTCAAAAAAGTTTTTTCTATATAATTTCTAATTGAAACTTTTTCAAAAAAAAGCTTTCACTGAATTTTATTTTCTTAGAAAAAATTGTTCAATAGGAAAAATTAAAACTTAAATATTTTACATAAGAAAAATTTTCAATGAAATTTTTTCATTAAGAAAAATTTTCAATGAAATATTTTCTATCAGAAAAATTTTTTAATGAATTTTTTTCTATAAGAAAACTTTTTAATAAAATTTTTTCTCTAAGAAATTTTTTCTAAAAGAAAAATTTCCAATCAAATTTTTTCTATAAGAAAAACATTTAATGATTTTTTTCTATCAAAACAATTTTTAATGAATTTTATCCACAAGAAAAAATTTTTCTATAAGAAAAATTTTCTATATAATTTCTAATGGAAAAAATTTCAATAAAAATTGTTCTATAGTAAAAATTAGAACTTAAATATTTTGCATAAGAAAAATTTTCAATGAAATTTTTTCTATCAGAAAAAAATTTTAATGAAATTTTTTCTATAAGAAAACTTTTTAATAAAATTTTTTCTCTAAGAAAATTTTTAATGAAATTTTTTCTATAAGAATAATTTGAAATGAAAATTTTTCTATACGAGAAATTTTCAATGAAAATTATGGGACATCAAATATTTAATTAAAAAGTTTTACTGTAGTGTATTGCACTAAGATCATAATTCATTACAATTATTTATTTTTTTAATAAATAGTTTTTTGATAAAACCAATTTTCAAAGAAATATTTTTTATGTGAAAAAATTTCGATGAAATTTTTTCTATAAAAAAAATTTTTAATGAAATTTTTCCTATAAGAAAAATGTTCAATAAAATTTTTTCAATAAGAAAAATTTTCAATGAAATATTTTCTATCAGAAAAATTTTCAATGAAATTTGTTCTATAAGAAAAATTTTCAATGAAATGTGTTCTATAAGAAAAATTTTCAGTGGAATTTTTTCTATAGGAAAAATTTTCAATAAAAATGTTTCTATACGAAAAATTTTCGATGAAATTTTTTCTATAAGAAAAATTTTCATTGAAATTTTCCTGTAGGAAAAACATTCAATGACATTTTTTCTATAAGAAATATTTTCAATTTTAATTTTTCTTAAAAAAAATATGTCATTGCTAATTTTTTTTACAAAACAAATTTCTTGAAAAATTTTCCTTAAAGAAAAAATTTCTTTAAACATTTTTCTTAAAGAAAAATTTCTTTAAAACATTTTTGAAATATCCAAAAACTATTTTTTTTTAATTTCATTCAACCTCAAATATCTATTTATTATTCCCATTAAATCAAATCCAAATTATCTAAGTATTTAACTTCATTGATAAGAAAGTTTTTCGTTTAATTTTATAATTTCCATGAATATTTAATTCTATTAATGTAAACAATTTGTCTTCATTTTCCTGTTCATTGTAAAACAAAAAAAAAAAAAAGTTGAAATAAAAAAACTTCATAAGATTTAAACAAAGAAACCAGAAACAAATCGAACAAGAAAAATTATTTGTATAACAACAACAGAATGAGTTGACACAATATTCCAATAAAAGGAGATAAAAATTCAAATAAATTTGAAAAAATAAATTTTCTATTTCTTTAGACAAGAATTTCCCTCATTCATTGTCTTCTTGTCTGATAACGAAATCATTTTGCAAATTCATGTTCGTTCTTTTCCAGAAGTTATAAACAATTGTTTTCTTAAGTTTTTCGCTTTTATTTCATTTTATTCTTATTTTTTCTTCTTGGGCTTTTGTTATTATTTGATTTATATTTTAACATTTCTTGTAAAAAAAATAAAATAAAGAAAAACTCAATTTATTGTTGACGATGTTTTGTTTAAACAGCAGCTTTTTTCTATCAGTGTATTCACTCATTCATTCATTCCTTCGTTTTGGAATATTGTTTTGCATTCTCATTCATTTTATTATTTTCTTTCTTCTACTTGATTTTTCTTATGAAATTTTCTAAAAGGATTTTCTTTAACATTCGGTTAGTTGAAGCAGAAATACTAACAAAAAAATATTTCTAATTTTATCATAATGAAATTTTAGTCCAATATTTGTGTAAAGAGACTTTTTCGTTTGTATTTTCGCATAAGTCGAAAGTATTTCCATTCAATTTCTTGTCAAGTAGAAAACGTAATTTGTTTGATTGTTTTATGATTATGTTTGTGTGTATGTCAATTTTATTATGTTTGTGTGGTTCGTGTGATCCCAGTGGAAACTAATCTTATAAATTCGCTTTTGACGCCCTCAAATATGCAACACATTTTGCACACTTCTTTTCAAGCATTCGATACAACATCCAAAGTCATCCAATATAAAAAAATGTTCATCCAATATAAAAAAATGTTCATATAGATATAACGTTTTAAAAAGGTCTCCCAAAAGATGTTAGATCTTTACTTACCTTTGATAAACCACCTTAAATGTGTTAAATATCAGAATCTAAGTTAAAGTGCCTTAATTTTAAAAAGCCTGTCTATGCCTCGAAATAGAATATTTTCCCACTGGGTTTTATCTTTCTCATCTTACAACATTATAATGATTTTAAGTGATTTTTTGGTTTTATGTATTTGATTTTATTGTGTTTTTATTCAATTGACTTCTTTTTTCATAAATTGGAATGTCAACGTGTAATTGCTTTTCGTCTATACGCTTTGCAAGGACAATTGGTAATGGTAGGCTTAAAAACGGTCATACCTTAATAAAAAAAACTTTTTTAATATACAATTATACAAATTTTGAAATCTAGCCATTCTTAATATTTAAGCTTTATACACTCTAAACATTGTAACTTAAGATACGTTTCTTTCTTTTTCCTTCACCTCGGGTCGGCGCAATGAGAACAGTACAAAACAAGTAAGAAAGTGCCGACCATAAGGTACCCTTCACCACTAAGGTCAAAGATGCTCTTTTTCATGTAAAAAGACAAATATTTGCTAAATTTCTCAATCATACAAACATTTTTTTCAAAACTTACATATTTAAGCTGTTTCCGTCATTTGGACTTATATGAGAGCTAGGGTCAAATGTGGACCGATTATGTCGACATTTGGCAAATTAATTAAAGTTTTTACAAAAATTATGTATGCAAAAATAAACTTAAAGTTCTCTTTATCTTCAGATTTGCGAGAGTTTTACTCATTTTTGTTCCATTTAGTGCGTTTTAATAGAAGAGTTTGTATGGGAACTATGGTCAAATGTATACCGATTTTAACGAAACTTGGTACAGTAGTTTCAGTTTATATAAGCAGTATTTGTTCTAAATTTCATGAAAAAATATTGTTTTTTGTGGCCAAAATATCAACACCCTTCACCACCAAAGATATAAAAATTGTAGGCAGAGTTGCCGTTTCTTTATACTTTTAACTAAAATAGGAATTTTTTTAAATGTTTTCAGAAGAAAAAGTTTTCTACTTCATTTTTTTTTAATATTTTTATCAAAAATTGTTCTATAAAGTTTTTTTTTCACAAAAATTTTTCTATAGAATTTTTTTTTTAACAAAAATTTTTCAATAGAAATTTTTTTTTTACAAAAATTTTTCAATAGAAAATTTTTTTAACAACAATTTTTCTATGAAAATTTTTTTTATCAAAAATTCTTCGATATTTTTGTATGAAAAATTTGTCTATAGAAAAATTTCTATCAAACATTTTTCTGTAAAAAATTTTGTATCAAACAGTTTTCTTTAAAAAATCTTTTATCAAAAAATTTTTTATAGAAAATTTGTTGTCAAACATTTTTCTATAGAAAATTTTTTGTCAAAAATTTTTCTATAGAAAAATTTTTGTCAAAAATGTTTCTATAGAAAATTTTTTGTCAAAAATTTTTCTATAGAAAAATTTTTGTCAAAAATGTTTCTATAGAAAATTTTTTGTCAAAAATGTTTCTATAGAAAATTTTTTGTCAAAAAATTTTCTATAGAAAAATTTCCGATTAAAAATTTTCTATCAAAAATATTTTGATAAAAAAAGTTTGATAAAAAATTTTCTATAGAAAAAATTTTGATAAAAAAATTTTCTATAAAAATTTTTTTGATAAAAAAATTTTGATAAAAAAAATTTTCTATAGAAATATCGTTGATAAAAAAATTTTCTATAGAAAAATTTTTGATAAAAAAATTTTCTTTAGAAAAATTTTTGTAAGAAAATTTTCTATAGAAAAATGTTTGCCCATAATACATCGAAATTAAATAGTTAGACTTCAAATTAATTTCTCTTGTTGACCATTGTTATTAACTGCCATCCATTTTTGTGTAGCTAAAAAAATCAACCAGACAAAAATCTTTACAACTCATGAATGCATAAATAATGGAAAATTTTTATTGTTTAATAAATGTTGAATGTTAGACAATAATACTTATAAAATATACAATGGAGGATTTTATATTTGTGTATATACAGGATATAATGCAAAGAAATTGCTGTGATAAATAAAATAAAATGTATAATGAAAAACAATAAAACTTTATTATTATACTTTTAATGATATGAAAGGAAATAAATGGAAAAGTTATGTGAGATTTTAATAGAAATATTTTAATGCATCATATATGCATATACACATATAGTATATGTATGCGCATATCTATTCAATAAAGAACATTTGAAGATATTTACATACTATAATTTAAATTAAAACAAGTAAGAAAGCGCTATAGTCGGTCAAGCCGACCATACGATATCCTTCACCACTAAGGTCAAAGGTGTTATTTTTCCTGTATAAAGACAAATATTTGCTAAATTTTGCCATCATACAAACATTTTCTCAAAACGTATATATTCAACCTGTTTCCGTCATTTGGACTTATATGAGAGCTAGGGTCAAATGTGGACCGATTATCTCGAAATTTGGCAAATTGATTACAGTTGTTACAAAAATTATGTATGCAAAAAATAAACTTAAAATTTTTATTATCTTTAGATTTACGAGCGTTTTAGTGATTTTTTGTCTCATTTAGTGCGTTTTTGAAGAAGAGTTTGTATGGGAGCTATGGTCAAATGTGGACCGATTTCAACAAAATTTGGTACAGTGATTTAAGTTTACATAAGCAGTATCTGTTTTAAATTTCATGGAAAAATATTGATATTTGTGGCCAATATAGCAATTCCGGGAAGTGGGACCTATGGGAGGTACCAAAAATAATGGACCGATTTTGACCAATTTCAATAGCCATGGTCCCATTATCAAAACAATTATCTGTGCCAAATTTCATCAAATTATTTTTAGAATTGCGACCTGTAGTTTGATTACAAGGTTTACATGGCGGTCCAGCCAGCCAGCCAGACGGACGGACGGACGGACATCGCTAAATCGACTCAGAAAGTGATTCTAAGTCTATTGGTGGGTCTAAGACAAATATTTCTATGCGTTACAAACATCAGCACAAACTTATAATACCCTTTCCACCTATGGTGGTGAAGGGTATAACAAGTAAGAGAGTTATATTCCGCTGTGCCGAATCTGGTATACCCACCATCAAGTTGTGTTAAATTTAGAAACATATCTCATATATTTATATGGGTGCAGCTAATTCAAAATATGGACCAAATTCGAGAAAATTTGTTACGCACTTGGTAATATTGGTAATTTATTTGGACTAAATTCGGTTGCAGTAGCTTTATAGTTCAAGATTTAAAAGTATCTAAATGGTTTCCCTACTATTTACTTTGCTCAAAATTTAGTCTCATAACCGGGTATAGTTTTTTATTAATTGCATGATAAATACTTGTCGTTGTGCCTTATATGTAGTTAGGCCAAACGCTTTAATACGGCAGGTCTTTATATCTTGTTAGGAGTTTCTAAAGCATCCGCTGTATATTAACTCTGGACTCAACATTTGTTGATAGCTTTCTAATTTTGTAGATGCAATCTTAATATACTGAATGTACCTCCAAAACTTTTTTATTGTATATATAAAAAGGGGATGTTATATATGTAAAAACTTTAGCCAGGTGTTGACCGATTGTTACAAATTTTTTTACATTAGCTGGTGTTTATATAAAGCTGATTTATGCAAAATTTGGTTGCCATAGCTATCATAGTTTATAATTTAATATCTTTGAACTGGCGTTTGTGGCATTTAAGTGGTTTCCGAGAGTGGTTTTTATATGAAACCCATTCCCACAAAATTCGATATACTGGCCAAAAGTTCTACAAAACTCCTCTGTTCTAAATTTAGTCGTCATAGCTTTTAAAATTGTATTAAATTTATCAGCATTAATGTGATTCCTGGGGCAGGGTTAAGTCTTTATATGGGTTAAATGTTGATCGATTGTGACAAAATTTTGCACACTGGCTAGCACTGACATAAGACTTCCTTGAACTAAATTTAGTGACCATAGCTAGTGCAGTTTTCTATATATGATAAGTTTTCTATAGAAAAGTTGTCACTGTGATAAGTTTTCTATAGAAAAGTTGTCACTGTGATAAGTTTTCTATAGAAAAGTTGTCACTGTGATAAGTTTTCTATAGAAAAGTTGTCACTGTGATAAGTTTTCTATAGAAAAGTTGTCACTGTGATAAGTTTTCTATAGAAAAGTTGTCACTGTGATAAGTTTTCTATAGAAAAGTTGTCACTGTGATAAGTTTTCTATAGAAAAGTTGTCACTGTGATAACTTTTCTATAGAAAAGTTGTCACTGTGACAGGTTTTCTATAGAAAAGTTGTCACTGTGATAAGTTTTCTATAGAAAAGTTGTCACTGTGATAAGTTTTCTATAGAAAAGTTGTCACTGTGATAAATTTTCTATAGAAAAGTTGTCACTGTGATAAATTTTCTATAGAAAAGTTGTCACTGTGATAAGTTTTCTATAGAAAAGTTGTCGCTATGATAAGTTTTCTATAAAAAACTTGCCGCTGTGATAAGTTTTCTATAGAAAAGTTATCACTGTGATAAGTTTTCTATAGAAAAGTTGTCACTGTGATAAGTTTTCTATAGAAAAGTTGTCACTGTGGTAAGTTTTCTATAGAAAAGTTGTCACTGTGATAAGTTTTCTATAGAAAAGTTGTCACTGTGATAAGTTTTCTATAAAAAAGTTGTCACTGTGATAAGTTTTCTATAGAAAAGTTGTCACTGTGATAAGTTTTCTATAGAAAAGTTGTCACTGTGATAAGTTTTCTATAGAAAACTTGTCACTGTGATAGGTTTTCTATAGAAAAGTTGTCACTGTGATAAGTTTTCTATAGAAAAGTTGTCACTGTGATAAGTTTTGCTTTAGAAAAGTTGTCACTGTGATAAATTTTCTATAAAAAAGTTGTCACTGTGATAAATTTTCTATAGAAAAGTTGTCACTGTGATAAGTTTTCTATAGAAAAGTTGTCACTGTGATAAGTTTTCTATAGAAAAGTTGTCACTGTGATAAGTTTTCTATAGAAAAGTTGTCACTGTGATAAGTTTTCTATAGAAAAGTTGTCACTGTTATAAGTTTTCTATAGAAAAGTTGTCACTGTGATAAGTTTTCTATAGAAAAGTTGTCACTGTGATAAGTTTTCTATAGAAAAAATGTCACTGTAATAATTTTATGATTTATTCGCATTTAACTATACTTTAGGTGTGATTGGCCTAAGCGGGGTTATACGGGAGCTATAGTAAACCGGCTATGGTGAACCAATTTCGTCTAATTTCAATACCAAAATTTTGCAAGAAATGAAAAATATTTTTGCCAAATTTCATCGCTAATTCGTCTATGAATTTCATAAGAATTCAGAATATATATCCCTTTTAGTTTTGAGCCAATATTAAGAAAATTACAAACAAAATGACAATATAGAAAATTTTCGATATACAATTTTTTTGTAGAAAATTTTCTATATAAAATTTTTTTGTAGAAAATTTTCTATATAAAATTTTTCTATTGAAAATTTTCGAGATAAAGTTTTTATATAGAAAATTTTCGAGATAAAATTTCTTTATAGAAAATTTTTGATATAATATATTTTTAATGAAAATCTTAGATATATTTTTTTTTATAGAAAATTTTCGAGATAGAATTTATAGAAAATTTTTGATATAAAATTTATTTATAGAAAATTTTCGGTATAAAATTTCTTTATAGAAAATTTTCGGTATAAAATTTTTTTTATAGAAAATTTTCGTTATAAAATTTTTTTACAAAAAATTTTCGATATAAAATTTTTTATTTAAAACGATATAAAATTCGATATAAAATTTTTTTAAAGAAAATTTTTGATATAAAATTTTTTTATAGAAAATTTTCGCTATAAATTTGTTTTATAAAGAATTTTCGATACACAATTCTTTTTAGAAAATTTTTGATTTTAATTTTTTTTTATTTAAAACGATATAAAATTCGATATAAAATTTTTTTATAGAAAATTTTCAATATAAAATTTTTTACCGAAAAATTTTTTATTTAAAACGATATAAATTTGATATAAAATTTTTTTATGGAAAATTTTCAATATAAATTTTTTTACAGACAATTTTCGATATCATTTTTTTAACAGAAAATTTTCGATTTAACAATTTTTTGTTTTAAATTTTGTTTATTTAAAAAATTGTTTTTTAATAGAAAATTTTCAATATAAACTTTTCGATATAATGTTTTTTTATAGAAAATTTTGGATATAAAATTTATAGAACATTTTCGAGATAAAATTTACTTATAAAAAATTTTCAATATAAAATTATTTATAGAAAATTTTTGATACACAATCTTTTTATAGAAAGTTTTTGATATAAATTTTTTTATAGAAAATCATCGATATTAAATTTTTTAGAGATAAAATTTATTTATACAAAATTTTACATACAAAATGTTTTATAAAAAATATTCGATACATAATTTCATTATAAATTTTTTTTTATTAAATTTTCGATGTAATATTTTTTTTACAGAAAATTCTCGATATAATTTTTTTTATAGAAAATTTTCGATATAAAATATTTTTAAAGAATATTTTCGATATAAAATTTTTCTATAGAAAATTTTCGATGTAAAATTTTTCTATAGAAAATTTTCGATGTAAAATTTTTCTATAGAAAATTTTCGATGTAAATTTTTTTCATAAGAAATTTTGCAAAAAAATCAGTAGAACTAAAATTTTTTTGTAGAACATTTTCGATATAAAATTGTTTGTAAAAAATTTTAGATATTAAATTTTTTATAGAAAATTTTCTATACAAAATTTTTTATAGAAAATTTTCGAATATACGCCCCATTCTTTTTGATGGTGGGTATGCAAAAGCTGACATGTTCAAGGACCACAGAAAATGTTGAAGGAAAATACATGCCAAAGAGTAAAATCAATTTTGGTTTAGGTTTAATATTTAAATATAACATTATGAACTTAAGACTCACAAATCCTTCCCATTAACATTTTAAAAAAAACATTTAAAAAAAATTAAAAATCCTTCAAATTAACATTTTAAAAATCTATCATTGCTATTTTTCTCACTTTTAATTCAATCTAAATATCCATTGTCTAACACTTTTAATAGTGTCAGTAGTTTTGCTAAACCAACAATAATAAAACACTCCCATTATTTGCCAAAATGTCTGAGTTTAGAAAAATAACAAAAAGAAACTAACTATTTACTTATCTAATATCCATTTCAATTTTTGCTTTCACCATCTGGCTGTCGGCGGCTATTATGCATAATAAGCTTTTTCTCTCATTTCATCGAAAAGTAGGGAAAAAGGATCAAATACAAACTAAAAATGCAAATTAAACCGGGATATTATACCAACACTCAGCCACTAAAATTAAAACAGCAAAAATTGCTGCAACAGCTTTGGAAATGGCGGTAGAACATTTATTACATTTTGCACTTGACTGGTGTCTTTTACGATGCACTCACTACTACTACTACTTCTCTCTACTCTTGTAGTTTAAAGTTACAAATACAGGCATACACAAATACATTCAAGGATATATTTCTCTGCTTGTAGTTATTTGAAAATTTCAAACAAGGATAATAAAATGTTCTTTTTAGACTGCACTCAGCTGTTCGTTACGAGGTTCTATGCTTTTTGTTGCTGTTGTTGAATTCTATTGTTGTTTTTATGTCATTGTAGGGTTAAGTGTATTCCTGTCTGTGTATACCCAATGGGAAAAAGAAAAAGTCATTCTTTAAATCCATTGAACTCGATTTTGGTGATGCTTCTTTTTAAGATTCTATTTACTTATCTATATAGCTTTTATAAGCATATACGTTCTAAAACCAATATCTTTGTTTTATAAGTAAGGCCTTTGGAAGGTCTTCTTAAGGCGCATCTCTTAGAATGTAAGAAAAGTTTCTTCTTTAAAAAGATATTCCAATAGCCTTACTTACATAGGCTCTTTAAAATATATTGAACTTTAACATACCTAATCTTAAAAGTGTATGTATAGACATCATATAAAAGAAGATATTTTATATACTTACTTTAGAATGCCTTTCACCTGAGTCCAATGTATAAACTTGTTGCCTCCCTTTACACACAATATTCTTAATATTACCTTGACTTAAGAAATACTAGACAACGCTTCAACATTTTCCCAGTGGGTATGTGAGTATGTCTGCCTGTCTTTGTTAATATTCCTTAAGCTTTATTAGCATTTTATACTGTTAAAAGTCACTCAGACTTTCATTAGAACGGAAATGAAAAAAGACAAATTAGACATTGTACATTTTACGCTTGATGTAAGTGATAAATGTCAAATAATTGTTTTCTATGAGCATTTGTATTTCCATTGTTTTGTATTTTATTTGAATAATGTTAAGGATTTCTAAAGAATTTCGTAATAAAAATGTTAAAGTTCTTAAAATCGAAATAAGATATAGATATGATTTTTGATTTATATCAAATTACTAGAAAATTTTTAGAAAAAAAATGTGAAAGGAAAATTTTTTATAGAAAAATTGTAAACGAAACATTTATCATAAAAAATTTTCTATCAAATTTTTTTTTAATTTATAAAGAAATATTTAATCTAAAAGTCTTCAACAGAAAAATTTTTAAATTTTTAATTATAAGAAAATTTTTACCAAAAAATTTTGTGCGGAAAATTTTTTATAGGAAAATTGTATACGAAAAATTTACCATAAAAAATTTTTCTATCAAAAATTTTATACTGGAAATTTTATACCAAATAGTTTTTGACAAAAAATTTTCTATACAAAATTTTATACTAAAAATTTTTTATAGAAAAATTTTAAACTGAAAATTTATTATAGAAAAAATTGTATACTGAAAGTTTTCTATAAAAAAAATTCTAACTATAATACCAAAAATTTTTTATAGAAATATTTGATACTGAAATCTTTTTATGGAAAACTTTTGTACTTAAAATTTTCTATACAAAAATTTTTTACTTTTAATTTTCTATACAAAAATTTTCTATAGAAAGATTTTAAACTAAAATTTTCTAAAGAAATATTTTATACTGGAAATTAAAAAAAAATTTGTTGATAGAAAATTTTCGATACAAAATTTTTTGTATAAAATTTATTATACAAAAATTTTAAACTGAAAATTATCTATAGAAAAATTTTGTACTGAAAATTTTCATTAGAAAAAAATTTATACTAAAAATTTTTTATAGAAGAAATTTATACTAAAAATTTTCCATAGAAAAGATTTACACTGAAAATTTTCTATAGAAAAATTTTTTACTGAAAATTTTCTAAAGAAAAATTTTTTACTGAAAATTTTCTATAGAAAACTTTTTTCCAAAAATTTTCTATAGAAAACTTTTTTCCAAAAATTTTCTATAGAAAACTTTTTTCCAAAAATTTTCTATAGAAGAATACTATACTAAAAATTTATTATAGAAAAATTTTGTACTGAAAATTTTCTATAGAAAAATTTTGTATTGAAAATTTTCTATGAAAAAATTTTCTACTGAAAATTTACTGTAGAAAAAATTTATACTGAAAATTTTCTATAGATAAAAATTTATACTGAAAATTTTCTATAGAAAAAATTTATACTGAAAGTTTTCCATAGAAAAAATTTACACTGAAAATTTTCTATAGAAAAATTACAAAAATTTTGTACTGAAAATTTTCTGTACAAAAATTTTATACTGAAAAATTTCTATACAAAAATTTTTTATTGAAAATTTTCTATAAAAAAATTTTGTATTAAAAATTTTCTATCGAAAAATTGAACTGAAGATTTTCTATAAAAGAAAAAAATTTATACTGAAAAATTTCTATAGAAAAATTTTGTACTGAAAATTTCTATAGAAAAATTTTATACTGAAAATTTTCTATAGAAAAATTTTACACCGAAAATTGTCTAAAGAAAAATTTTACACCGACAATTTTCTAAAGAAAAATTTTGTATTCAAAATTTGAAATTGAAAACTTCTTACTTATAATTTTTTAAGAAAAATTTTGTACCGAAAATTTTCTATAGAAAAATTTTGTACTGAGAATTTTCTATAGAAAAATTTTGTACCGAAAATTTTCTATAGAAAAATTTTGTACCGAAAATTTTCTATAGAAAAATTTTGTTCCGAAAATTTTCTATAGAAAAATTTTGTACCGAAAATTTTCTATAGAAAAATTTTGTACCGAAAATTTTCTATAGTAAAATTTTGTACCGAAAATTTTCTATAGAAAAATTTTGTACCGAAAATTTTCTATAGAAAAATTTTGTACCGAAAATTCTCTATAGAAAAATTTTGTACCGAAAATTCTCTATAGAAAAATTTTGTACCGAAAATTCTCTATAGAAAAATTTTGTACCGAAAATTTTCTATAGAAAAATTTTGTACCGAAAATTTTCTATAGAAAAATTTTGTACCGAAAATTTTCTATAGAAAAATTTTGTACCGAAAATTTTCTATAGAAAAATTTTGTACCGAAAATTTTCTATAGAAAAATTTTGTACCGAAAATTTTCTATAGAAAAATTTAGTACCGAAAATTTTCTATAGAAAAATTTTGTACCGAAAATTTTCTATAGAAAAATTTTGTACCGAAAATTTTCTATAGAAAAATTTTGTACCGAAAATTTTCTATAGAAAAATTTTGTACCGAAAATTTTCTATAGAAAAATTTTGTACCGAAAATTTTCTATAGAAAAATTTTGTACCGAAAATTTTCTATAGAAAAATTTTGTACCGAAAATTTTCTATAGAAAAATTTTGTACCGAAAATTTTCTATAGAAAAATTTTGTACCGAAAATTTTCTATAGAAAAATTTTGTACCGAAAATTTTCTATAGAAAAATTTTGTACCGAAAATTTTCTATAGAAAAATTTTGTACCGAAAATTTTCTATAGAAAAATTTTGTACCGAAAATTTTCTATAGAAAAATTTTGTACCGAAAATTTTCTATAGAAAAATTTTGTACCGAAAATTTTCTATAGAAAAATTTTGTACCGAAAATTTTCTATAGAAAAATTTTGTACCGAAAATTTTCTATAGAAAAATTTTGTACCGAAAATTTTCTATAGAAAAATTTTGTACCGAAAATTTTCTATAGAAAAATTTTGTACCGAAAATTTTCTATAGAAAAATTTTGTACCGAAAATTTTCTATAGAAAAATTTTGTACCGAAAATTTTCTATAGAAAAATTTTGTACCGAAAATTTTCTATAGAAAAATTTTGTACCGAAAATTTTCTATAGAAAAATTTTGTACCGAAAATTTTCTATAGAAAAATTTTGTACCGAAAATTTTCTATAGAAAAATTTTGTACCGAAAATTTTCTATAGAAAAATTTTGTACCGAAAATTTTCTATAGAAAAATTTTGTACCGAAAATTTTCTATAGAAAAATTTTGTACCGAAAATTTTCTATAGAAAAATTTTGTACCGAAAATTTTCTATAGAAAAATTTTGTACCGAAAATTTTCTATAAAAAAATCGTGTACTATAAATTTTTTATAGAAAAATTTTGTACCAATAATTTTCTATAGAAAAATTTTATACCGACAAATTTCTATAGAAAAATTTTATACCGAAAATTTTCTATAGAAAAATTTTGTACTGAAAATTTTGTGTAGACAAATTTTGTACTGAAAATACTGAAAATTTTCTCTAGAAAAATACTAAAAATTTTCTTAAGAAAAATTTTGTACTAAAAATTTTCTATAAAAAATTTTGTATTGAAAATTCTCTATAGAAAACTTTTATACTAATAATTTTCTATAGAATAATTTTGCACTACAAATTTTCTATAGAAAAATTTTGCACTAAAAATGTTCTATAGAATGATTTTATACTGAAAATTTTTCTATAGAAAAATTTTATACTGAAAATTTTATACAAAAAAAGTATCTACAGATTTAACTAAAAGGTAATGTGTAGACACTGTATTTCCCGTCTTAAAAGGTAATACAGTTTCATTTTATCTCAAATATATTAAAGCTAAAATAAAGCATATTTTTAGGAGTATGAAAAAATATATAATTTATTAGAATTAGCTACAATTTATTAACTCATCAAGATAAGAAAATACAATAAATTTCTAAATTAAGTTTATCTAATATTTTGCACACATTTTCCTTCAATACCTCCCCACAAATCTCCTTAACTTTTTTTACAATTGAGCTGGCACAAGTTTATAGAAATCGATCAAGCGTTGAGCTTCCCGCCATCCCGACTCCACAGCGCCATGAACCGTTGAATAATAATGATCATGAGTAGATTCACCAGCAAATTGCAATTTCGGCTTACCCTGAACATCAGTTAGTGGTTTTGCCAAATCCCAGGCGCCAGTACGCAACTCATCGGTATACATGGAGCGGAAGGTGTAACTGCCACGAAAATTTTTATTGGAAAACCATTGAGTACGTTTGAAGTTGAGCGGCTGGGGTACGGGGAATTTTAAGAATTTTCTAAATAACCAGAGAAGACCAGACAAAACTTCTTCTTCGCTTAAGGTTTCCATATGTCTAGCATGGGGGCCTATAATCCAGCCTTGGAGGAGGCGTGGTTGATGGGAAACACGGTAGAAACCAAAAACACTTTCTAGCCAGAATAAGTCAGAGTTTCTTAAATCCTTGAGTTCATCTTCCAGCCAAAGAAAGCAGATCCCGGTCCAGTCCTCGGGCAGGAATGTGTCTTTAAATTCCAAGAAGAATTTGTCTACGGTACCCAACTTAAGGCCTTGTATGGCTGTAATTTTTTGTCTGGGCAAAGAGGGTGTAAACATAGTAGAGTAGCATTCCTTCAAAACTCCCAAGGATGTGGTGCAGATAACATGATCGGCTGTTATGACCTGACCATTTGAGCATTTGATTTTTATTTTATTGCTGTCCTGCCAGTTGACATTGTCCACTCTATGGTTGAGTAAAATGCGTTTTTCCAACATACCCAATTTCTGGTTTTCCTTGGCTTTCATCATAATATCCAAAAAGGTTTTAAAACCCTTATCCTTCCAATTCCACAACAAATCTCCCTCACATAACCAATATTCCAAATATCCCTTGGCCGAAACCTCAAACAAATGATCGGCGGCCTCTACGGAACTCTCAAATTTTTTAAAGTTCTCAAAAAATTCCTTGGCAACATGATGATCAACCTTTACCGGCAGGTTTTTCACATTAGTCCAATACTTTTCAGTTACATAGGCTCCCAACGAACCCTCATACTCTTTCAATTGATCTTGTGTATCGGCCATAAAATCAAAGGCAGCCGATTTTAAATGTTCAGCTAAGTTTTCATCCAAAATCTCTTTATTGGAGCGTATACATTTGTAGTCATCGTATATGGGGCCGGTGCTCTCCAAGACATCTAAGTTCAATTCTCTTACTTTCTCGTAGACCGCATTATTCTTCTCACCATGACACCATTGGGCACCCAAATCTACCACATTATCAGCAAAGGGTATGGTGTGAATGCGACCACCTATGCGGTTTTCTGCTTCCAAGATAATAACGTTTTGACAGCCGGCTTTTAGTAATTTAGTAGCAGCTGCTATTCCCGAAGGCCCGGCTCCTATGATGACAATGCGGGCAGTTGATAGAGATAAGCGGCTTGATTTAGCAGCCAGAGACATTATTCGGAAATAGTTTGAAAATTATTTTTACATCTAATTTTATCAATGCATAAATTATGTATTTGCTTAATTTATAGTTTGTTAACGATTAGTTTGTGTCAATAATAAATTTAAATAATTAAAATTTTAAAAATCACTTGTTATCTTTCCGCTTTTAGTTTCTTGCTATTCAACACTTTGCTGGCAACTAATTTAGAAACAATCTCTTGTTGGTCTTGTTCGTATCTTATAAATGCGCATTATCTCTCTGTTATTTTTAAATTTAAAAATTTGTTTATTGGTTTTTTAAGAGAGTGTGTTTTAGCAAAAACTCTCTTAAGTAACCTAGAAGTATCTAAGTATATATGTAAACAGGTACAAATAAGTGAAATGAACTACAAATGCTTATTAAATTTCATATGAATGTTTTTGAACTAACAATAGATTAGACTGAAAATCACAAAAAAAATATTATTTGAATGAGTTGTTTTCTTCTTAATAGAGGGTGTAATGGATTACAAATTTGCTCCTTAAAAAAAATTATGATTTTAGGTACTCTAATATGTTAATCCACTTACAGGTACCCTGAAATTGGCCTTTAAAATTGCCCTTCTAATTACAGAAACCGACAAATTTAATAGAAAATTTATACAAAAAAAAAAATTCAATAAAACATATTCTATAGAAATATACAATTTTTACGAAAAACTTCTTTAAAAAAATTTATAAAACAATTTTCATCGGAATTCTGTACAAAAATATTCTATAGAAAAATTTTATACAAAAAATTATATTCAATAGAAAAATTTTATACAAAAAATTTTAATAGAAAAATTTTAAACGTAAAACTTTTTGTAAAAAAATTAAATACGAAAAAATATTCAAGAAAAATTTTTCTATAGAAAAATTCTATTATAAAATTTTCTTTAAACAAATTTAATACCAAAAATGTTCTACAGAAAAATTTAATGCAAAAAATGTTCTACAGAAAAATTTTATACCAAAAATTTCCATTAATAAAATGTATAGGAAATTTTTTTTTTAACAAAATCTTAGTTATGTATACGAAAAATTTTCTATAAAAATCTTACACAAAAAATTTTCTATATAAAAATTTTATACTTTAAAATATTCGAATTTTCTACGTTAAAATTATTTAAGACAAAAAATTTTCTATAAAAAAATTTTTTTATATTTTTTAAAGAAAAAAGTTTTACATTATATTTTCTATAGAAAAATTTTTTACATTAAATTTTCTATAGAAAAATTTTTTATGACGATAAATTTTCTATGGAAATTTTTTTGCAATGAAATAATTTTTATAGAAAGAAACATTTTTCTAAGGAAAAAATTTGCTAAAGAAGTATTTTATACAAAATATTTTCTATAGAAAAATGTTATACTTTAAAATGTTCGAATTTTCTACGTTAAAATTTTTTAAGACGAAAAATTTTCTATAAAAAATTCTTTTATATTTTTTAAAGAAAAAAGTTTTACATTATATTTTCTATAGCAAAATTTTTTACATTAAATTTTCTATAGAAAAATTTTTTATGACGATAAATTTTCCATGGAAATTTTTTTACAATGAAATAATTTTTATAGAAAGATACATTTTTCTAAGGAAAAATTTTCTATAGAGAATTTTTATAAAGAAAAATTTTCTTGAGAAAATTTTTATAACGAAAAATTTTCTTTAGGAAAATTTTTATAATGAAAATTTTTTTACAGAAAAATTTTCTATAGAAAAATTTAAATGAAAAATTTTTATAACAAAAAATTTTCTATGAAAAATTTTTATAATGAAATAATTTCTATAGAAAAGAAACTTTTTTATAAGGAAAAATTTTCTATAGAAAAATTTTTAATATAAAAAATTTTCTGTAGAAAAATTTTCGTCTTAAAAAATTTTTATATAGAAAATTTTTCTAGAAAAAATTTTATAACGATAATTTTACAATAGAAAAATTTTTATAACGAAAAATATTCTATAGAAAAATTTTATACAAATAGAAAAATTTTATACAAAAAATTTTAATAGAAAAATTTTAAACGTAAAACTTTTTGTAAAAAAATTAAATACGAAAAAATATTCAAGAAAAAATTTTCTATAGAAAAATTCTATTATAAAATTTTCTTTAGAAAAATTTAATACCAAAAATGTTCTACAGAAAAATTTGATAAGTTTGTCTAACTGAATCGATCATATGGTCATAGGTGAAATAGAATTGAGTGTTAATATAATTCTCGTTTTAAATTTCGCTAAAGAATTCAGTTAAATAGATGATCTTAACTACTGGCATCTAACAGTTGGTGATACAGTGTGCTGATGAAGTCCGTAGCGGGACAGAAAATGCAGCATTCCACACTGCTAAGTGTCACATAGTTTTTTCAGTATTCTTAAAAATTATTCATCTAATTTAAAAATCATAAAAATTATTAAAATTAAAAAAATAAAAATTTATGATATGAACCTGAGCCCGGATTCGAACCCACACCCTCTTAAGAAAAATTGTATACCAAAAATTTCCATTAAAAAAATGTATAGGAAATTTTTTTTATAACAAAATCTTAGTTATGTATACGAAAAATTTTCTATAAACAAATTTTACACAAAAAATTTTCTAAAGAAGTATTTTATACAAAATATTTTCTAAAGAAAAATTTTATACTTCAAAATTTCTATAGAATATTTTATATAACGAAAAATTTCTTATAGAAAAATTTTTAAAACTAAAAATTTTTCATACAAAAATTTAAAAAAGAAATTATAAAAACATTTTTCAAGAATTTTTATAACCAAAATTTTTGCATAGATTTTTTTTAACAAAATATGTTCATAGAAATATTTTTATAACGAAAAATTTTTTATAAAAAAAATTTTAACGAAAAATTTTTAATAGAAAAAATATTTAAGATGAAAAATTTTCTATAGAAAAATTTTTTTATGACCAAAAATTTTCTATAGAAAAATTTTTTATGAGCTAAAATTTTTTTTGCAAAAATTTTTTACATTAAATTTTCTATAGAAAATTTTTTATGACGAAAAATTTTCTATGGAAATTTTTTTATAATGAAATAATTTCTATAGAAAAGAAACATTTTTAAAAGAAAAATTTTCAATATGAAAAATTTTCATAAAAAATTTTTATAACAAAAATTTTTTCCTAGAAAAAAAATTTACAACAATAATTTTTCTATAGAAGCATTTTTAAAACGAAAAATTTTCGATGGCAAAATCTTTATAACGCAAAATTTTCTATAGAAAAATTTTTATAACGCAAAATTTTCTATAGAAAAGTTTTTATAACGAAAAATTTTTTTCTAGAGAAAAATTAATAACGATAATTTTTCTATAGAAACATTTTTATAACGAAAAAGTTTTTATAGAAAAATTTTTATAACGAAAAATTTTCTATAGATAAATTTTTATAACAAAAAAATTTCTATAGAAAATTTTTATAACAAAAAATTTTCTTTAGAAAAATTTATATAATAAAAAATTTTTCACAGAAAATTTTTTTTAACAAAAAATTTTCTATAGGAAAATTTTTATGAAAAATTTTTATAACAAAAAATTTTCTATGAAAAATTTTTTATAATAAAATAATTTCTAAAAATAAGAAACATTTTTGTAAGGAAAAATTTTCTATAGAAACATTTTTATAATGCAAAATTTTCTTTAGAAAAATTTTTGGTATGAAAATTTTTCTATAGAAAAATGTTTTTCTAGAAAAAAATTTATAACGATAATTTTAATAATTTAATTAATTTTTAGTATGAAAATTTTTTATAACGAAAAATTTTCTATAGAAAAATTTTTATAACGAAAAACTTTTTATAACAAAAACTTTTCTGCAGAAAATTTTTGTGACGCAAAATTTTCTTTAGAAAAATTTTAATAATAAAAAATCTTATAACGAAAAAATTTATATAGAAAAATTTTTTATGAAGAAAAATTTTTTATAGAAAAATTCTAACAATGAAAAATTTTCTATAAAACATTTTTTAAGCGAAAAATTTACTATAGAAAAATTGTAACAATGAAAAATTTTCTATAGAAAATTTTTTTTAAAGAAAACTTTTCTATAGAAAAATTGTAACAATGAAAAATTTTCTATAGAAAAATTTTTTTAACGAAAACTTTTCTATAGAAAAATTTTTTTAACGAAAACTTTTCTATAGAAAAATTGTAACAATGAAAATTTTTCTATAGAAAAATTTTTTTAACGAAAAATTTTCTATAGAAAAATTTTTTTAACGAAAAATTTTCTATAGACAAATTTTTTTAACGAAAAATTTTCTATAGAAAAATATTTTAACGAAAAATTTTCTATAGAAAAATTTTTTTTAACGAAAAATTTTCTATAGAAAAATTTTTTTTAACAAAAAATTTTCTATAGAAAAATTTTTTTAACGAAAAATTTTCTATAGAAAAATTTTTTTAACGAAAAATTTTCTATAGAAATTTTTTTTTAACAAAAAATTTTCTATAGAAATTTTTTTTATCGAAAAATTTTCTATAGAAAATTTTTTTTAACGAAAAGTTTTCTATAGAAAATTTTTTTAACGAAAAATTTTCTATAGAAAATTTTTTTTAACGAAAAATTTTCTATAGAGAATTTTTTTTAACGAAAAATTTTCTATAGAAAATTCTTTTTAACGAAAAATTTTCTATAGAAAATTCTTTTTAACGAAAAATTTTCTATAGAAAATTTTTTTAACGAAAAATTTTCTATAGAAAATTTTTTTAACGAAAAATTTTCTATAGAAAATTTTTTTAACGAAAAATTTTCTATAGAAAATTTTTTTAACGAAAAATTTTCTATAGAAAATTTTTTTAACGAAAAATTTTCTATAGAAAATTTTTTTAACGAAAAATTTTCTATAGAAAATTTTTTTAACGAAAAATTTTCTATAGAAAATTTTTTTAACGAAAAATTTTCTATAGAAAATTTTTTTAACGAAAAATTTTCTATAGAAAATTTTTTTAACGAAAAATTTTCTATAGAAAATTTTTTTAACGAAAAATTTTCTATAGAAAATTTTTTTAACGAAAAATTTTCTATAGAAAATTTTTTTAACGAAAAATTTTCTATAGAAAATTTTTTTAACGAAAAATTTTCTATAGAAAATTTTTTTAACGAAAAATTTTCTATAGAAAATTTTTTTAACGAAAAATTTTCTATAGAAAATTTTTTTAACGAAAAATTTTCTATAGAAAATTTTTTTAACGAAAAATTTTCTATAGAAAATTTTTTTAACGAAAAATTTTCTATAGAAAATTTTTTTAACGAAAAATTTTCTATAGAAAATTTTTTTAACGAAAAATTTTCTATAGAAAATTTTTTTAACGAAAAATTTTCTATAGAACATTTTTTTTAACGAAAAATTTTCTATAGAAAATTTTTTTAACGAAAAATTTTCTATAGAAAATTTTTTTAACGAAAAATTTTCTATAGAAAATTTTTTTAACGAAAAACTTTCTATAGAAAATTTTTTTTAACGAAAAATTTTCTATAGAAAATTTTTTTTAACGAAAAATTTTCTATAGAAAAAATTTTTTAACAAAAAACTTTCTATAGAAAAATTCTTTAACGAAAAATTTTCTATAGAAAAATTTTTTAACGAAAAATTTTCTATAGAAAAATTTTTTCAACGAAAAATTTTTTTAGAACAATTTTACGCAAAAAATTTTCTACATAAAAATCTTTATAATAAACAATTTTCTATAGAAAAATTTGTATAATAAACAATTTTCTATAGAAAAATTTGTATAAAGAAAAATTTTTTGTAGAAAAATTTTTATAGCGAAAAATTTTTATAAAGAAAAATATTTTATAGAAATATTTTAACGAAAAATTTTTTATAGAAAAATTTTGTATAGAAAACTTTTCATAACGAAAATTGTTTATAGAAAATTTTGTATAGAAAAATTTTTATAACGAAAAATTTTCTATAGAAAAATTTTTTATAGACAAAAATTTTTTATGACAAAAAATTCCTATAGAAAAATTTTCTACGACGAAAAATTTTTATAACGAAACATTTTCTATAGAAAAATTTCTAAAACAAAAAATTTTCTAAAGAAAAAATTTTATAGAACAATTTTGTACAAAATATTTTCTGTACAAAAATCTTTAAACCGAAAAATGTATAAAGAAAAATTTTCTGTAGAAAAATTTTTATAACTAAAAATTTTCTGTAAAAAAATTTTTATAACGAACAATTTTTTATAGACAAATTTTTTTAACGTACAATTTTCTATAGAAAAATTTTTTTAACGTAAAATTTTGTATAGAAAAATTTTTTAACGTAAAATTTTCTATAGAAAAATTTTTTAACGTAAAATTTTCTATAGAAATTTTTTTTTTAACGTAAAATTTTCTATAGAAAAATTTTTTTAACGAAAAATTTTCTATAGAAAATTTTTATAACGAAAAATTTTTTATAGAAAAATTTTTTTAAAGAAAAATTTTCTATAGAAAATTTTTTTTAACGAAAAATTTTCTATAGAAAAAATTTTTTAACGAAAAACTTTCTATAGAAAATTTTTTTTAACAAAAAATTTTCTATAGAAAATTTTTTTTTAACGAAAAATTTTCTATAGAAAATTTTTTTTAACGAAAAATTTTCTATAGAAAATTTTTTTTAACGGAAAATTTTTTATAGAAAAATTTTTTTAACGAAAAATTTTTTTAGAACAATTTTATACAAAATATTTTCTACATAAAAATCCTTATAACAAACAATTTTCTATAGAAAAATTTGTATAAAGAAAAATTTTCTCTAGAAAAATTTTCTATAGAAAAATTTTCTATAGAAAAATTTTCTATAGAAAAGTTTTTATAGCGAAAAATTTTTATAACGAAAAATTTTCTATAGAAAATTTTTTATAACGAAAAATTTTTTATAGAAAAATTTTGTATAGAAAACATTTTATAACGAAAACTTTTGTATGGAAACAATTTTATAACAAAAAATTTTGTACAGAAGAATTTTTATAACTAAAAATTTTCTAAAAAAAAATTTTCATAACGAAAGTTGTTTATAGAAAAATTTTTATAACGAAAAATTTTCTATAGAAAAAATTTTTATAACCAAAAGTTTTTTATGACAAAAAATTCCTATAGAAAAATTTTTTACGACGAAAAATTTTTAAACGGAAACATTTTCTATAGAAAAATTTCTAAAACAAAAAATTTTCTACAGAAAAAATTTTATAACGAAAATGTTTTTATAGAACAATTTTGTACAAAATATTTTCTATACAAAAATCTTTAAACCGAAAAATGTATAAAGAAAATTTTCTATAGAAAAATTTTTATAATAAAAAATGTTTATAACTAAAAATTTTCTTTACACAAATTTTCATAACGAAAAATTTTTAATAGAAAAATTTTGATAGCGAAAAATTTTCTATAGAAAAATTTTTATGACTTAAAATTGTCTATAGAAAAATTTTTGTAACGAAATATTTTCGATAGAAAAATTTTTACAACGAAAATTTTCTGTAGAAATTTTTTTTAGAGAAAATCTATTAAAACGAGTAATTTTCAATCCAAAAGTTAAAACTTAAAATTCTAAAGAAAAATTTTATATGTAAATTTTTCTATAGAAAAACTTTATATGAAATTTCTTTATGGAAAAATTTCATATGAAAAATTTAAACCAAAAATTTGTACAAAAAATTTTCTATAGTTTCATAAAAAATATTCATACAAAAATTTTCTATAGAAAATATTTAAAAAAAAAAAATTATTCTTTGTATAAAAAATGTTCGTATACAATTTTTCAGGAAGGGTATCCCTTAATCTTCTCAGAACGAAAACCAGACATTAAACTTATCAAAGTTTTAAAGACAATTAATACGAATTATATGGTTCTTGTAATATATCAAAATAAAGCGAAAATTATGGTCTAAACAGAATTGCACACACAACGAATTAAATTTTTAGTTGTATTAAGTTTATAGGGCGAAGGCGTGTTCAGTTTGATAGATTCGTCCCTCTAGAGTTATATGATATTAAATGAGGCCAGAAGTAGTAGGCACTCAGTACTATCTCGAAAATACTAAATAGTTTCTGTAGGTATTCCGTTTTATAAAATTCTGTGTCCATGTTTTGGCCAGTTTAACGGATTTGCCTCTAGTGGTACAAAAATGACAATATAGTTTAAATGATGCCAAATCGAGCCAGAAATATTGTAGATATATTTAGACAGAACTGCTGCATATTTACAGGAGCAATTTTAATTTTCTAATTAAATGTCTTGAAATTAACAGACTAATTGACCCACCCTCGCATTATGATTTAACATTAAAGAAAAACATTTTTAAAGTATTAAGGGATTATTGCAACTTTTTGATGTAAAAATTGTTTATTAATAATAAAAAAAGTTCTTTATTACCGAAATCTTTAAAACTTTGTATGATAAAACATTTCATCAGTAAATATTTAACAAAATTAAACGAAAAGTTGTTAATTTATAAATTCCAATAATAATAATGGTAATAAACAAATTAAAGGAGACAACTGAAACAACAGCATTTGTGTTGCTGCTGCTGTTGTTATAACAACTCAAGCAGACAACAAACAGAAGTAGCAGCAGCAGCAGCTGCAATAACTATAAATTAAATAACCGAGAAAAGAAATAAAAATAAAGAAGAACATGAACATGAAACAGCAACATTTTATTTGCTCATTACAATAAGGACTTTTTCAGCATTAACAATTTAAATATTTTATGATTTTCAATTACAGGATAATTGTCAACGGATTGTTAACACAACGACAACGACAACAAAGACAGCGGCAACAGCAGCAGGAGCAGCAGCTGGTAAAGGCAGCAAACAAAGTCCAAAGAATGATAATGGCAGTAGCCGAATTAATTTCAACAACCACAAATATCATGACTATGATGACAATGAAAATGTTGACGGCAACAAAAATATGCAAAGTAACAACTATTTGGAGTTAAGCCATAAAAATAACAAATACAACAGCAACATTAAAGAATACACTATGGACTATGAGGACTATAAACAACAAGGATCTGAAGGATCTAAAGGAGCAGCAACAGCAACATTTACTCGCATTAAGCAAAAACTACTAGACGAACATAACAAATATGATGAGCCGCATTATGATAATGATGACGGTGATGAAATGGAGAAAGATGAGCTTGAAAATAATGGCGCTGATGATAATGATGAGGATGATGACAGCAACAGACACAATTTACACAATTACAGCCATAAGCTTAAAAGACCATCAAAAGATTATGTTGAAAATTCTTACAACTACAAAAATTTTAAGGACTATTTCAACAAACCCAAGGATAATGAGGAAATACCTTTCAAAGTTAAAAAGGAGAATGTAGGACAGGAAGATAAATGGTCAACCTCATTGTCATCGTTGCTATTAACGAAACCATCATCATCATCATCTGCTGTTTCTAGTGGAATGTCATCATCATCGTCATCGTCGGATGAAATACAACCAGATATAATACCATATCCGCCACCACCATTTTCCGTAAATAAACATACAGCCAAACAGGATAACAGCGACAACAAGGACACCAGCATCAACAACAATAATAACAATAGTTATATTAGTAACAATAACAGTTACAGTAATAATATTAATAATAATGGTAAAACTATACAAACAAACTGGCTAAAAGAGAAATTTAAACTAGAGCAAAATAAGCAAAAGAAACACCAACAACAAAAGCAACAAAAACACATACAGCAACAACAACAGCAAGAGCAATTTTACGAGAAATGGTTACAACAACAATACAACAGCAACTATAACAACAATATGGCTGATACTGAAGAAAGTCCTGCAACATAGCAGCATCCTGATGACTTTCAGCAACAAAAACAATACCACGACCATCATCAACATCATCACCAAAAACAACTTAAACACAAACAACAACAACATAACCACCAGCATAATCACCAAAAGCAACAGCAACATCATCAGCACCAGCCATAACAAAGGCAACAACATCAACAACAGCAACAACTAGAAAAGCAACAACAACTGAAATGGTTCCAGAATTACCATAAACATCAACTGGCTGATAGTTTTCACGAGAATAAACTGGGAAAACTGAACAACAACTGAATGGCAACAGCATTAGAGGGCAACAAAACAACAACAGCAACAACCGGAGAGTAAAACTTGTAGATAAAATAACAAATGACTAAAATGTCAGATGTTTTCATTTAGTTTCATTTATGTCCTTTACTTTTTTTCTGTCTTGTTTTGCATTTATTTTTTAACAGGAAGCGAATTTTCGTGGGAAGCTTTATTTGAGCATAAAAAGAAACAAGATAATAGCTAAAGGCAAGGACTTACAGTTGGGCACACTTCGCAAAAGGATCAAAGCTGAAGACAAAGGATTTATAAAATTGATAGAAAAGAAAATTCTTCCTCAGATTAAGTAAAAAAACTTTCATAGAAAAATTTCTATAAAAAAATTTTATAGAAAAAATTTCTATAAAAAATGTTTATAGAAAAAATTTCTTTAAAAAATTTTATAGAAAAAATTTCTATAAAAAATGTTTATAGAAAAAAATTTCTATAAAAAAATTTTATAGAAAATATTTCTACAAAAAATTAAAAAAAAAAAAATTTTCTACAAAAATTTTTATAAAAAATTTTTTATAGAAATTCTTTATGGAAAATTTATTTAAAAAATTTTTTATATAAATATGTTCTATAGAAATTTTAAATAAAAAAATTTTCTATAGAAATTTTCGATAGAAAATTTTTCTCTATAAGTTCTTTATAAAAACATTTTCTATAAAAATTTTTTATAAAAAATTTTCTATAAAAATTTTTTATAAAAAATTTTCTATAAAAATTTTTTATAAAAAATTTTCTATAAAAATTTTTTATAAAAAATTTTTATAAAAATTTTTTATAAAAAATTTTCTATAAAAAATTTTCTATAAAAATTTTTTATAAAAAATTTTCTATAAAAATTTTTTATAAAAAATTTTCTATAAAAATTTTTTATAAAAAATTTTCTATAAAAATTTTTTATAAAAAATTTTCTATAAAAATTTTTTATAAAAAATTTTCTATAAAAAAAAAAATTTTCTATAAAATCTATATAAAAAAATTTTCTATAAAAATTTTTTATAAAAAATTTTCTATAAAAATTTTTTATAAAAAATTTTCTATAAAAATTTTTTATAAAAAATTTTCTATAAAAATTTTTTATAAAAAATTTTCTATAAAAATTTTTTATAAAAAATTTTCTATAAAAATTTTTTTGGAAGAAAATTAATTTTTTATAAAAAATTTTCTATAAAAATTTTTTATAAAAAATTTTCTATAAAAATTTTTTATAAAAAATTTTCTATAAAAATTTTTTCTAAAAAAAATAATTTTCTATAAAATTTTTTTATTAAAAAAATTCTTATAGAAACATTTTCTATATAAATTTTTTATACAAAAATTTTCTATATAAGTTTTTTAATTAAAAATATTTTTATGGAAATTTTTTACAAAAAAATCTCCTATAGAAATTTTTTATAAAACAAAAATTTTGTATAGAAATTTTTTATAGCAAAATTTTCTATAGAAATTTTTTAAAGAAAATTTTTCTACAGAAATGTTTTTATAGAAAAATTTTCAACAGAAACTTTTTAAAGAAAAATTTTTTGAAGATATTTCAAAAAAAATTCTATAGAAATTTTTTTATAAAAAAATTTTAATATCAAAAAAATTTTTATAAAAAATGTTTCTATAGAAATTTTTTATAGAAAAATTTTCTTTTAAAAATTTTTATAGAAAGGTTTTCTATAGATAATTTTTCTATAAAAAATTTCTATAGAAACATTTTTCTATAAAAATTGTTAATGTAAAATTTTTCTACAAAAAATTTATAAGAAAATTTTTCTATAGAATTTTTTATAGAAACAATTTCCACAAACATTTTTTGTAGAAAAATTTTCTAAAAAAAATTTTATATACCAAAAAATATTATAGCGAAAAATTTTGTCAAAGAAAATTTTTCTAATAAAATTTTAAGAAAAAAAATTTCTTTTCAAATTTATTTTGAAAAATTTTATAAATTTTTTTTTATAGAAATTTTTTATAAGAAACATAAGTTTTTGTTTAAAAAAAATTTCTAAAGAAATTTTTTATACAAAATTTTCCATACAAACATTTTTTAATGAAAAATTTCCAATAGAAATTTTTTTAGAAAAATTTTCTGTAGAAATTTTTTTAAAGAGAAATTTTCTATAAAAAATATTTATAAAAAAAATTCTATAGCAAAATTTCCTAATAAAATTTAAAAACAATATTCTTTTCAAATCTGACAAAAAAATTTCTATAGTAATTTTTATTTTTTTTAAATTTTCAATAAAATTATTTTTTAGAAATTTTTGCAGAAAATTTTTCTATAGAAATTTTTTATAGAAAAAATTGCTATAGAAATTTTTTATAGAAAAATTTTCTATAGAAATTTTTTATAGAAAAATTTTCTTTAGAAATTTTTTATAGAAATTTTCTACAGAAAAATTTTCTATAGATTTTTTTATAGAAAAATTTTCTATAGAAATTTTTAATAGAAAAATTTTCTACAGAAATTTTTTATTAAAAATTTTTTTCTAGAAAATTTTTGTTATAAAAATTTTTTATAGAAATTTTTTGTTAGAAAAATTTTCTATATAAATTTTTTATACAAATTTTTTTATAGAAAATTTTCTATAGAAATTTTTTATAGAAAAATTTTCTATAGAAATTTTCTATAGAAATTTTTTATAGAAAAATTTTCTATAAAAATTTTTTATAGAAAAATTTTCAATAGAAATTTTTTTTAGACAAATTTTCTATAGAAATTTTCTATAGAAAAATTTCTATAGGAGTTTTTGCAGAAAAATTTTCTATAGAAATTTTTTATAGAAAAATTTTCTATCGAAATTTTTTATAGAAAAATTTTCTATAGAAATTTTTTATAGAAAAATTTTCTATCGAAATTTTTTATAGAAAAATTTTCTATAGAAATTTTTTATAAAAATTTTTTTTATAGAAAATTTTCTATAGAAATTTTTTATAGAAAAATTTTCTATAGAAATTTTCTATAGAAATTTTTTATAGAAAAATTTTCTATAGAAATTTTTTATAGAAATTTTTTTTAGACAAATTTTCTATAGAAATTTTTTATAGAAAAATTTTCTATAGAAATTTTCTATCGAAATTTTTTATAGAAAAATTTTCTATAGAAATTTTTTTATAGAAAAATTTTCTATAGAAATTTTTTTATAGAAAAATTTTCTATAGAAATTTTTTATAGAAAAATTTTCTATAGAAATTTTTTATAGAAAAATTTTCTATAGAAATTTTGTATAGAAAAATTTTCTATAGAAATTTTTTATAGAAAAATTTTCTATAGAAATTTTGTATAGAAAAATTTTCTATAGAAATTTTTTATAGAAAAATTTTTTATTGAAATTTTTTATAGAAAAATTTTTTATTGAAATTTTTTATAGAAAAATTTTTTATTGAAATTTTTTATAGAAAAATTTTTTATTGAAAATTTTTTTATAGAAAAAATTTTTATATAGAATATTTTTCTACAAAAATTTCTCAAAGAAATTTTTCTATAAAAAAAATTTTATAATAAATTTCTATAGAAAATTTTTCTAACAAAAAATTTCTATAAAAAATTTTTCTATAAAAAAATTTCTTTGAGAAATTTTTGTAGAAAAATATTCTATAGAATTTTTTTATATTTTTAAATTTTTTTAAAAATTTTTTGTACAAAAATTGTTTATAGAAATTTTTTATAGAAAAATTTTCTATAGAAATTTTTTATAGAAAAATTTTCTTTAGAAATTTTTTATAGAAAAACTCTTTATCAAAATTATTTATAATTAAAATTTTCTATAGACAAATTTGCTATAGAACAATTTTCTATTGAAATTTTTTATACAAAAAAATTTATAGACAAATTTTCTATAACAATTTTTGATAGAAAAATTTTCGATAGAAATTTTTAATAGAAACATTTTTTATAGAAAAATTCTCTATAGATATTTGTTATAGAAAAACTTTTCTATAGAAATTGTCTATAGCAAAAAATAGAAAAATTTATAATATAGAAATTTTTTATAGAAAAATTTTTTGTACAAGATTTTCAAATAAAGTTTTTTAGAGAAAAATTTGTTATTATAATTTTCCGGAAAAAAAAAACTTTTCTATAGAAAATTTTTCGATAAAAAATTTTCTCTATAGAAAATTTTTCGATAAAAAATTTTTTCTATAAAAAATTATTCGCTAAAAAAATTTTTCTATAGAAAATTTTTCGATAAAAAATTTTTTCTATAGAAAATTTTTCGATAAAAATTTTTTTCTATAGAAAATTTGTCGCTTAAAAAAATTTTTCTATAGAAAATTTTTCGCTTAAAAAATTTTTTTATAGAAAATTTTTCGGTAAAAAAATTTTTTTATAGAAATATTTTCGCTAAGAAAATTTTTCGCCAACAAAATTTTTCTGTAGAAAATTTTTCGCTAAAAAAGATTTTCTATAGAAAATTTTTCGATAAAAAATTTTTTCTTTAGAAAATTTTTCGCTAAAAAATGTTTCTATAGAAATTTTTTGGCTAAGAACATTTTTCTTTAGAAAATTTTTCGCCAACAAAATTTTTCTGTAGAAAATTTTTCGCTAAAAAGGATTTTCTATAGAAAATTTTTCGCTATCAAAATTTTTCTAAAAAAATGTTTTTATAGAAAATTTCTCGAAAAAATATTTTTATGTAAATTTTTAACTTAAAAATGTTTCTATATTTTTCGCTAAAAATATATTCCTATAAATTTTTTTTGTTTCGCTAATAAAATGTTTCTTTTGAAAAAAAAATATTTCTTTAGAAAATTTTTCGCAAAAAAATTTCTGTAGACACTTTTTGCTAATATAGGCTTTTATTGAAAATTTTTAGCTAAAAAATGCTTCTATAGCAAAATTTTTTGCTTGAAAATGTATATAAAAAAAAAAAAAAATTCAGTAGCATTTTTTTTTTAATTATTCCATAGGAAATGTTTATATTCAAAAATGTTTCGCCATAAAATATATTTCAGAAATTAATTATAATTTTTTTTTGTCAGAATTTATCATACTTAGTTCACTTCCATACTAAAATGTTATAGATGACCATTTAAGTCGGTTTTGTAGTTTTCGAGGTTTTTTGTTCGCCGTAAAAGATGCTACAGATATTGGTTCTAATTTTTTTGATGGAATTTAAAAAAATCGCACAGTTTTGATAGTATTTGAAACCCACAGTTTGGAGCTTTTTTGGGCTTAGGCTTACTTCACTTTGATAAAGAAGTGTTATAGCTGACCGACTTAAATGGTCTTGTAGTTTTCGAGATATATATGATAAAAGCTGAATATTCTTCTACTTTTATCCTTGACTACAAGTGGAGATTAGGGCTTCAGCTATTCTCTTATTTTGGACTCATTTTTTTTTTGAGATGTTAGGCTGACATCATTCCACGAAAAGTGTAATGCAATTAAAGGGTGTCCATAGGATAAATCCCTTTAATAACAGGGTATCCTTTTTTTTTAAAATAAGTATATTTTACAAAAGCGAAAGTTCTTACAACTTTTTTTAGGGAAAGATACTTACATATTTTATAAAAATTGCACTTATGTAAAAAAAATATATATGATACAGAATTTCACTTGGTGTAGGGTACATAAGATTTAAATAATATAAGATTTAATATGTTCCCTGTACATTTTTTCGGAAGTATTTTTAGTTAGTAGTGTTAAAATGTATAAAGTAGAAAAAGGTAGAATAATACCCTGTACTTTCTAGCTATAAATGCTCCTTGATGATATCAAGTCTTTATTTAAATAGTTTCAACAAATTAATCTACCCAAAGTACTTTTTAAATAATAAATAAATACTAAATATATATGAACATGGGTACTAAGTACTTTCTGTCTGTTGTCATGCAAATGTATTAAATAAATATAAAGGCTTAAAACTATAAAACAGCAGACAGATGGAGGGACATATCTAGTAAAACCCAAACATATACATATGCACCTACATAAGTGTGTGTATAGGGCTTACATGGGCATATAATACCAGCTTTGATCCTGTAGTTGAAGGATATTAAAATGCAAACATCAAAAAGGAATGTTCGTTATGGCAACTGGATTGTCACAAAATAAATAAATTTCAAAAAAGAAATCAGCATAAAAAAAAACACATTAAAAAAAAATCCCAAATGAAATAAAAAGGATGAAATATAAAATTTTATGTTTTTTTTTTTTAAATAAAATTTTTAATTTAAATAGAAATTTTTTTAAGTTTTTATCTTAAATTTTTTTGTTTTTAATTTTCCAATAAATTTATGAAATTTATTTAAAAATAAATTTTTCAAAGCAAAAATTTTGAGAGCTAGCAAAAGACACAATTATCATCGAAAGGGAAACAATTACAAAATTTTAATCTGGCTTTTTATGTCTTAGTTTTTGTAAATAGTTATTAAATTGTAAAAATTTCTTAAATTTATAAAATTTAATTTAACAAAAGAAAAAAATCTTAAGAAAAAAAAAAGATTTTAATATTTATATCAGAAAAAACAAACACTTACACACAAACCAACACATATCTCTTACAGAACAGAACATATTACTCGTATATCTTTTTAATTTTAAGTAAAATTAAAAATATATTTAAATAAATTTAAAATTAAGCAAAAAAAGAAATGTTACTTGAATGCATAAAAAATAAATAAATTTAAGTGAAATCAATAAATTGAAATGAAAAATAATATTTAAATTGAATTTTAGTTTTTCTCTTTAAACGTTTGAAAATTTTAACGCTTTTAAATTTAATTGGCTGAAAGTAAGTATTTTAATCAATGTTTTTATTTTCATAAAAATGTTTATATACACTGCCGTTCATTAGTTTACGACGCCTACTGTACAAAACTTTTTTATCAAAAATTTTTCTACGAAAAATTTTTCTATAGAATTTTTTTAAAAGTTTTTCTATAAAAACTTTTTCAAGAAAAATTTTTCATGAAATATTTTTCTATAGAAAATTTTTATAAAAAAAATTTTTCTATATTTTTTTATCAAAAATTTTTCTATAGAAAATTTGCTTATCAAAAATTTTTCTATAGAAAATTTGCTTATCAAAAATTTTTCTATACAAAATTTTTTTATCAAAAATTTTTCTATAAAAAATGTTTTTATCAAAAACTTTTCTATAGAAAATTTTTTTCTATTAAAAATTTTTCTATAGAAAATTTTTTTATCAAAAATTTTTCCATAGAAAATATTTTTTAATAAATGTTTCTATAGAAAATTTTTTTAACAAAAATTTTTCTATAGAAAATTTTTTATCAAAAATTTTTCTATAGAAAATTTTTCTACAGAAAATTTTTTCATCAAAAATTCTTCTATAGAAAATTTTTTTATAAAACATTTTCCTATATATAATATTTTTATAAAAAATTTTTCTGTTGAAAATATTTTTATCAAAATTTTTTTTAAAAAAAATTACTATAGAAATTTTTTTTATCAAAAATTATCTATACAAAATTTGTTCATCAAAAATTTTCTATAGAAAATTTTTAAGCAAAAAAGAAAATTTTTTTTATCAAACATTTTTCTATAGAAAATTTTTTTATCGAAAATTTTTTTTTTTTTTTCAAAAAATTTTCTATAGAGCATTTTTTAATCAAAAGTTTTTCTATAGAAAATTTCTTTATCAAAAATTTTTCCATAGAACATTTTATTATCAAAAATTTTTCTATAGAAAATTTTTTATCAAAAATGTTTCTATAGAATGTTTTATGATCAAAAATTTTGGTGTAGAAAATTTTTTTTATCGAAAATTTTTCTAAAGAAAATTTTTTTATCAAACATTTTCCTATAGATAATATTTTTATCAAAAATTTTTCTGTAGAAAATATTTTTATCAAAAATTTTTCTGTAGAAAATATTTTTATCAAAAATTTTTTTAAAAAAAATTATCTATACAAAATTTGTTCATCAAAAATTTTCTATAGAAAATTTTTAAGAAAAAAAGAAAATTTTTCTATAGAAATTTTTTTATCGAATTTTTTTTTTTTTTATTTTTCTATAGAGCATTTTTTTTATCAAAAATTTTTCTATAGAAAATTTCTTTATCAAAAATTTTTCCATAGAACATTTTTTTATCAAAAATTTTTCTATAGAAAATTTTTTATCAAAAATGTTTCTATAGAACGTTTTATGATCAAAAATTTTGGTGTAGAAAATTTTTTTATCAAAAATTTTTCTATAGAAAATTTTTTCATCAAATATTTTTCTATAGAAAATTTTTTTTATCAAAAATTTTTCTATAAAAACTTTCTCAACAAAAATTTTTCTGTAGAAAATTTTTCATCAAATATTTTTCTATAAAAAATCTTTTTATCAAAAATTTTTCTATTGAAAATTTTTTCATCAAAAATTGTTCTATAGAAATTTTTTTATCAAACATTTTTCTACAGAAAATTTTTTCACCAAAATTTTTCTATAGAAAATTTTTTATCAAAAATGTTTCTATAGAAAATTTTTTTATTAAATTCTTTTTTTTTAAATTTTTATCAAAAATTTTTCTATAAAAAATTTTTTTATCAATAATTTTTCTATAGAAAATTTTTTTATCAAAAATTTCTCTATAGAACATTTTTTTTATCAAAAATTTGTCTATAGAAAATTTTTTTATCAAAAATTTTTCTATAGAAAATTTTTTTATCAAAAATTTTTCTATAGAAAATTTTTTTATCAAAAATTTTTCTATAGAAAATTTTTTACCAAAAATTTTTCTATAGAAAATTTTTTATCAAAAATTTTTCTATAGAAAATTTTTTATCAAAAATTTTTCTATAGAAAATTTTTTATCAAAAATTTTTCTATAGAAAATTTTTTATCAAAAATTTTTCTTTAGAAAATTTTTTACCAAAAATGTTTCTATAGAAAATTTTTTACCAAAAATTTTTCTATAGAAAATTTTTTATCAAAAATTTTTCTATAGAAAATTTTTTATCAAAAATTTTTCTATAGAAAACAGCAAAAGGTTTTTTAACAAATGTTTTTCTATAAAAATTTTATCAGCAAAAATTTTTCTTGAAATATTTTTCTATAGAAAATTTTTATAACAAAAATTTTTCTATAGAACATTGTTTTATCAAAAATTTTTCTATAGCAAATATTTTTATCAAAAATGTTTCTATAGAACATCTTATGATCGAAAATTTTGCTGTAGAAAATTTTTTTATCAAAAATTTTTCTATAGAAAATTTTTTCATCAAATATTTTTCTATAGAAAATTTGTTTATCAAGAATTTTTCTATAGAAACTTTCTTCTATAAAAACTTTTTCAACAAAAATTTTTCTATAGAATGTTTCTTTATCAAAAAGTTTTCTATAGAAATTTCTTTATCAAAAATTTGTCTATGGAAAATTTCTTTATCAAAAATTTTTCGATAGAAAATTTTTTTTATCAAAAATTTTTCTATAGAAGATTTTTTTATCAAAAACTTTTTTAAAAATAATTTACTATAGAGATTTTTTTATCAAAAATTATCTATATACAATTTTTTTATCAAAAATTTTCTATAGAAAATTTTTAAGAAAAAAGAAATTTTTATTTATCAAAAATTTTTCTATAGAAAATTTTTTTATCGAAAAATTTTCAATAGAATTTTTTTTTTTAATTTTTTTATAGAAAATTTTTTTATCAAAAATTTTTCTATACAAAATTTTTCTATAGAAAATTGTTTTGGCAATAATATCTCTTAGAATTTTTTTTTTTGTCAAAAATAGAAAATTTTTTTACAAAAATATTACTGTAGAACATTTTTTAACAAAAATATTTCTATAGAATTTTTTTTTATTAAAAATTTTTCTATAGAAATTTTTTTTGTCGAAAATTTTTCTATAGAAAATTTTTTTATCACAAATTTTTTTATCGAAAAAAATTTTTTATATAAAATTTTTCTGCAGAAAATTTTTTATCAAAAATTTTTTTATAAAAAATTTTCTATAGAAAATTTTTTTATCAAATATTTTTCTATTGAAAGTTTTTTTATTAAAAATTTTTCTATACAAAATTTTTATCACAAATTTTTCTATAGAAAATTTTTTTATCAAACATTTTTTTTAGAAAATTTTTTTATCAAACATTTTTTATAGAAAATTTTTTTATCAAACATTTTTCTATAGAAAATTTTTTTATCAAAAATTTTTTTATCGAAAAAAATATTTTTATCAAAAATTTTTACAGAAAAATATTTCGATCATAAAATTTTCCAAAAAAAATATTGTTATTAAAATTTTTCTAAATAAAATGTTTGGATCAAAAATATCTAAAAAAATATAAAATTCTAAAATTGTTTAAAATAAGAATTTATTTCTATTTTGAAAAATATTTCCAAAATTTACAAAAATATTCCTAGTGTTTACAAAAATAATAGTGTCGTGGCAACAATGTTCGAAATTATATTTCTTTGTTCTCTCAAACCATGTATTTTGTTGCTATAAAATGGATTTTGATTTGTTTCTTGCCTATTTTGTTTTTGTGCTTTCGTTAACAAAGCGGCACCAACCAACTCTGTTAACATCCAAATTCCAACTGAATGATTTTAATACTCATTTCCAAGAGTTTTATTAATGATCGTGGTATTTACGGAAATTATATAAAATTCATCGGCTACTGGTGGTATGGACTGCCTGCTCACGGTTATCAACAACTTCAAGCACTTTACACTTTTTGAACTATAAATTAATGAATGGACCCAAGCTTTTGAATAATGTGCTTTAGATTGATAACATTGCTTTATAAGGTGTCGTAAACTAATGATTGGCAGTGTAATACAATTTTTTAATTTAAACTTTTTTTCAAATTTATATCCTAAAATACTTATCATAAATTTTCTATAACTTTTTATTTCAATTCTGTATTACTTTTGTACAAACGTTTCTAGCTAATAAGACAGATTTTACTGCTAACAATTGTAAAAAATAAAATAAAAATCTTAACATTTTTAATTGAAACACATAAGGCTTTACATAACAAAAGCCTTATATTTTTAATTAAAATGTAATAAAAAGTATTATTTCGTTACATGGGTAATTAGAACAATAAACTAAATAAATACATAAAAAAACATATTTTACAAAGGCATAAATTTCTAGAAAAATTTAATATAAAAAAATTAAATATTTTTGTGAACAAATATTTACTCGTGTATTTATGGAAAATTATACTCAAACAAAAATGATATATTGTATAAAAAACCACCACTAACCCCAAATAAAATCATTTTAATTTTTTCTTATTTCTGTAAGTGGTAGCAAGAACAATTTTGAAACCAATTTAAAAAATTCCGCAAACGGCTCGAACAGTTATTAATAAGAATTTGTACAGAATATTGTAGTATAATTTTAGGAGCTTCGAAATAATTAATAGAGTTCCCTTTAGTTAAAAAGTTTTGTGTGTTTTAAACATAACTCTATAAGCAGAGTGAAACCCGTATTGATATTTTTTATAAAAAATTTTCCTATACAAAATTTTTTATCACAAATTTTTTTATAGAACATTTTTTTTTTTGAGAAAAATTTTCAATATAAAATTTTTTTCTCTAGCAACATTTTCAAAAAGAAAATTTTCTATAAAAGAATTTTTAATACAACAATGTTCTGTACAGCAATTTTTGATAAGAAGAATTTTCTATACAAAAATTTTTCATAATAAAATTTTCTATAGAAAAATTTTTGTTAAAAAAATTTTCTATAGAAAAATCTTTGATAAAAAAATTTTCTATAGAATCATTTTTGATAAAAAATTTTTGATAAAAAATTTTCTATAGAAAAATTTTTGATAAAGAATATTCCTAAAGAAAAATTTTTCTATAGAAAATTTATTATCAATAATTTTTATATAGAAAATTTTTTTATGAAACATTTTTCTATAGAACATTTTTTTATCAAAAATTTTTCTATAGAAAATTTTTTTTATTAAAAATTTTTCTTTAGGAAATTCCTTAATCAAAAATTTTTGTATAGAAAATTTTTTATCAAAAATTTTTCTATACAAAATTTTTTTATGAAAAATTTTTCTATACAAAATTTTTTATCAAAAATTTTCCTATTGAAAATTTTTTATCAAAAATTTTTCTATTAAAATATTTTATGAAAAAAATTTTTCTATCTAAAAATTTTTTCTCTAGCAAAATTTTCAAGAAGAAAATTTTCTTTAAAAGTATTTTTAATACAAAAATGTTCTGTACAACAATTTTTAAAAAAAAATCTATAAAAAGATTTTTCATGATAAAATTTTTTATAGAAAAATTTTTGTTAAAAAAAAAATTTCTACAGAAAAATCTTTGAAAAAAAAATTTTCTATGGAAAATTTTTTGATAAAAAATTTTCTATAGAAAAATTTTTGATAAAGAAATTTTCCAAAGAAAAATTTTTCTATTGAAAATTTTTTTATCAAAAATTTTTCTATTGAAAATTTTTTTATGAAAAATTTTTCTTTAGGATATTCCTTTATCAAACATTTTTGTATAGAAATTTTTTTATCAAAAATTTTTCTATAGAAAATGTTTTTATCAAAAATTTTTCTATAGAAAACGTTTTTATCAAAAAAATTTTTCTATTAAAAAATTTTATCAAAAAAGTTTTTCTATCGAAAATTTTTCTCAAAAAAAATTTTTCTATAAAAAAATGTTTTCTCTAGCAAAATTTTCAAGAAGAACATTTTCTATAAAAGAATTTTTAATCAAAACAATTTTTGATAAAAAAAAAATTCTATAAAAAAGTTTTTGATAATAAAATTTTCTACAGAAAAATTTTTGTTAAAAAAATTTTCTATAGAAAAATTTTTGTTAAAAAATTTTCGATAGAAAGAAAGATTACTTGCATTTGATATCTATCTGTAACATTAAGTTGTTAATGTAACATAAGTTTAATTGATAAAAGCCAAAAAAATATTTGTGGATATATGAAACTGAAAACATAATTCGTAATGATTGTATTTGTAAAATAGGTAATAATGCGAGGTTTTTGATCTGTCTAAAAGTAGGCATACTCCTCCTGAAGAGATGGCCTAACCAACCATTGAAATGGGTCGAAGAATTGTTATCCCCACTATTATCAATAAATTGTCTGTTTCATTAATAAATAAATGTAACCGATCGAGATCAAATGAAAATAATCTTTCTTTTTGAATAGTATTCTCGACAATTTTGTTATTTTTTGAAAAATGTTTGATAAAAAATTTTGATAAAAAGAATTTCTATAAAAAAAATTTTTGAGAAAAATATTTAGAAAAATGGAGTAGAAAACTAAGATTTATTTACGAAAATTGATTGTTCTATCCTATCGTGATCTAGTGCATTGAAGTTTTAGTTCATACAGTGATTACAAATATCTGTAAAGCGCTGAACGAAATCTCATTTCTGCGAAATTGCGGATTTTTAATAGAGATAATTTTTCTACGACTACAAACGTCAGAGCCAAATTTCATAAAAATAACTTCAAAATTGCTACTTCATTCAATATAAATCAAAAGCACAGACTATATTTTGTAAATTTATTATAATTATATGAAAATATTTAGATTATCCCAAAAGTATGCTACACAAATGATTCTAAAATATCTTAAATTTCGAAAGATATACAATACGATTCGAAAGAAATTCTTTTCGAAACACAATGCTCTAAGCATACAAATTCGAACAATTTTATTTTCGAATCGAGATACAGAATAACCCCCAGAGCTGTAAAATAGCCTGAAGGGCAATCTGATCATTATCACTCCTTTATACCCTTTTTACCTAGGATGTAGTCTTCTCATTTAAACTGAAATGTAATTACGATCGTGTTTCAAATAAAAAGCATTTTAAAAAAATTTAAAATTTTTTCCAGCACTTCAAAAATGTAGCAAAGTGCAAAACCATTATTCTGAATTTCTGTTCAATTTTGTGGTATTGAGATTTGCCCAATGGTTTTAGTATTGGGTATTTTTTTGAAAGCAAAACGTCCCAATGGAATTTCAAACTTCTTTATGATTTGAAAATTACTTCTATAAATTATCAAAGACTCAAGCCATTATTGAGTGAGGGAACGCAGTTGTATGGGTTTCCGTTTGGTTCTGTCTGCTTGGGGTAGTTATTTTATACTACTTGCATACAACTAATATCATGGGATAAAATTATTTACCCCAATTGGATGCTATACAATTTGCTTTTAAAAATTATTTCCATTATATCAAAAAGATCTTACAAATATAAACAACAATTATTCAACTCAAACTCAAAATTAAAAAAATATTTTGTTTAAAGTTTTTTAAATGATATTGGTAACCTAAGTTAAAACTTAAAGAAAACTTTTGTATAAAAAAATTAAATATATAAAAAACTTATAGAAAAATGATACATGTAAACTTGGCATATCTACTAAATACACATATAACTTTTAAATACTTATATATGTATATTAGGGTGACAATAATTTTTTTCTTTGATTTCAAATGTTTTTCTACGGAATATTGTGACACTAGGTCTAAAAGTTAAGATCTGAAAATTTGAGCCAAATCGGAAAACGTTCTATGGGCGCGCATCGGGTCCAAAGTTTAAGAGCCCATTTGTATGGGGAAAAATGGGTTATTTTAATGTTTTTGCGAAATTTAGACCAAAAATAAATAATTCTTACAAGAAAAAATAATAAAATATTAAAGAGCACTAACACAACTTTATTTCAAAATGTGAAAGTCAAAAATCCATGAAGTAGTTTAAAAGTTATTGCAGTTTTTCTCCGAAAATTCATGACCTTGAAAACGCGCCTAAGGATATGCACCAAAAATTGTATGTTGTAAATAAAGAAATTCCAAAGTTAGACATGATTTATTATTTAATGGCTTGTTACTAGTAAATAGTTCAGTTTTGTTTAAATATAATCAAATTTACTTACTTCTTTTCATGTTGGAAAATTGTACATTTATCTCAGGTCGGTTTCTAAAATCATTTTTTAATTTTTTGAAAATTTTGTTCAACAAATATTATAAATTTAGAATTTGCTTTCCAGTATGTCAAAACAGACAAATGGGAGAATAAAACCTAATAAAAATTAGGTCGATATCTTAAACCGTTTCGCCGTACCTGCGATTTCAAATTGAAGAATTTCGCGAAAATGTAAATTTGTGGGCCAAATTCGAGTAAATGATCGGTAAATTTAACTTGAATTCAATTTTAACAAAAAAGATAATAAATATTAGTGCTTCGTTTATGGAAAACCTTTTTTTTAAATTGGAAGAGATAAACCCTTTCTTCACAGCGGTCTAATGTCAAAATTTGGATTTTCTGAAAATTTTCAAAGCGAGATTACGGAATATTAAGTAATAATTAGCGAATATCGACCTAATTTTTGTTAGGTTTTATTCTCCCATTTGTCTGTTTTGACACACTGAAAAGCAAATTCTAAATTTGTTATATTTGTTGAACAAAATTTTCAAAAAATTAAAAAATGATTTTTGAAACCGACCTGAGAAAAATGTACCATTTTCCAACATGAAAAAAAGTAAGTAAATTTGATTATATTTGAACAAAACTGAACTATTTACTAGTAACAAGCCATTAAATGATAAATTATGTCTAACTTTGGAATTTATTTTTTTACATCATACAATTTTTGGTGCATATCCTTAGGCGCGGTTTCAAGGGCATGAATTTTCGGAGGAAAACTGCAATAACTTTTAAACTGCTTCATGGATTTTCGTCTTTCATGATTTGAAATAAAGCTGAGTTACTTTTGTTTAATAATCTATTATTTTTTCTTGTAAAAATTATTTATTTTTGGTCTAAATTTCGCAAAAACGAAAAAATAACCCATTTTTTCCCATACAAATGGGCTCTTAAACTTTGGACCCGATGCGCGCCCATAGAACGTTGTCCGATTTGGCTCAAATTTTCAGATCTAAACTTTTAGACCTATTGTCATAATATTCCGCGGAAAAAGTTATAAAATTTGAAAAATCATTTTCCTTCATACAAAAACTTGTTACCCTAATGTAGGTATATTTATATACTATAAATTATTTAAAACTATTAAAAAAGAAGAAAAAAAAACTTTGTTCAAAACTAATTTATCAACAAAAATTTATTTAAAAACAATTTTAGAGAAAATATTTATATTTAAAAAAGGAAAATTGTAAACACTTTTTACTGTAGAAATAAAATTTATAAATAAAAGCTCTATCACAAAATGGCTATGGTTCTAATAGTTAAGGATATTAAAGCAAATAAACACACCCACTTAAAATATCAGATAAATATAATGAAAACAGGACTCAAAATTAAATCTTATTGGATTCTTTCAATTTTACAAAACCTACAATTTATTGAGTTTTATAATTACATATATTTTTTAACACCAAAATATTATTTAAATAAATTGACTTTTTCTTTATCTCATTAAATTCTTTGTAAATTATTTTTTCCACTCAATTAAATATTCCTTTAACACAGAGAATTCATTCATTCATTCCACACTTTTCCCAGAATTTTCTCTGACATTTACATTCAATTAGTAAAATGTAATTAAATTCTTAAAATTTTATTTATTTCTATGATGGAAAAGAAAGCAACACATTCAAATAAAACTTTTTGTAGTTATTTAAGTGAAACTTAAATAAAAAAATAAAATTAAAAAGAATAAAATTGTATAAATAGATACCCTTAAATTAATATCAAATTTAAAATAAGTTAAATTAAATTAAAAGAAAAGGAAATAAAATGAAATTATATATTGCATACATGAATTAAATTATATATTAAATAAAAATGAAATTTAAGAAAACGAATGAAAATTTTTGTTTAACTTTGGTTACGAAATAAAGTAAGTAAGTGCCGAATCTTATAAACCCTTCTTGTTCCAGCTCAAAATATATTTTCTTTATAAAGAAGCAAAAAAAACGAGTATGAAATTACGGTCAACCCGACTATTTCATAGCCTTCACTGGTATCAAAAAATTTTCCACAGAAATTTTCCACAAAAGATTTTTCTAATTTTCTATTATAAAAAAAAATTATATAAACGTTTTTATATGGAAATAATTTTGAGGCCCTATGCTCCACTGGGAGTCAAAGATAACAGAAGAAGAATTTTTTTATAGAAATTTTTAAAATAAAAAATTTTCTATAGAAATTTTTAATTCAAAATTCTCTAAAAAAATTTTAAATACAAAATTTTCTATAGAAATTTTTATATCATAAATGTTTTATAAATATTTTTGTATTGACAAATTTTCCATAGAATTTTTCATTTTTTAAAAAAATTTGTTGAAATATTTTTATATCAAAATATTTTCTAGACAAATTTTTATATCGAAAAAATTTCCTATAATAAATTTGATAAAGAAAAACTTGTTATAAAAATTTTTGTATCGAAAAATTTGCTATAGAAATTTTTTTATAGAATATTTTCTGTAGAAATTCTTATTCCAAAAACAATTTATAAAAAAGCTAAAAATTTGTATATAAAAAAATTTTCTATAAAAATTTTTGATTGAAAAATTTTTTACCAAAATATTTTATCTTAAAATTGTATATCATTTTATATCGAAAAATGGTCTATAAAATTTTATATCGAAAAATTTATTATAAAAATTTTATATCGAAAAATTTACTATAAAAATTTTATATCGAAAATTTGTGTATTAACATATTTTTACAAAAATTTTGTATCAAAAATTTTCTACTGAAAATTTTTCTATAAACGTTTTATATCGAGAAATTTTCTTTAAAAAAAAATTCTATAAAAATTTTATATCGAAAATTTAATATCAAAAAATTTTCTGAAAAAATTTTGTATCAACAAATTTTCTATCGAGAAATTTTCTATAAAAATTTTTTATAGAAAAATTTTCTAAAAAAATTTTTTATAAACTCTTTTTAAATCGATTTTTTTTTTTTAAATTGTATATCGAAAAATTTTCTAAAAAAAAATTTTTAAATCGAAAAATTTTCTATAAAAATTTTTAAATCAAAAATTTTTTTATAAAAATTTTATATCGAAAAATTTTCTAAAAAATTTTTAAATCGAAAAATTTTCTATAAAAATTTTTAAATCGAAAATTTTATATAAAAATGTTTAAATCTAAAACTTTTCTATAGAAATTTTTAAATCGAAAAATTTTCTATAAAAATTTTCAAATCAAAAACTTTTTTATATAAATTTTTATAAAAATTTTCTAAAAAAATTTAATATCGAAAAATTTTCTAAAAAAATTTAATATCCAAAAATTTTCTATAAAAATTTATATTAAAAAATTTGATATCGACAAATTTTCAATAAATTTTTATACTGAAGAATTTTCTATAAAGATTTTTAGATCGAAATATTTTCTTAGAAATTCTTATATCGAAAGAGAAATTTTTATAACAAAAAAATGGTCCACAAAAATTTTATAACGATAAATTTCTACATAAATTTTGTATCGGAAATTTTTTTATAGAAAGTTTTTAATTTTTTATAATTATTTTTATATCGAAAATTTTTCTATAAAAATTTTATATCGAAAAATTTTCTATAAAAATTTTGTATCGAAATTTTTTTTTTAAATTTTCGAAAATTTTTCTATAGAAATTTTTTTTTTAAATTTTAAAAAAGAAATTTTACAGTCAAAAAATTTTCTATAAAAATTTTATAAAATATTTTTAAAGAAATTTTTTTTTATAAAATTTTATATCGAAAAATTTTATTTTGAAAAATTTGCTATTAAAAAATTTTATATCTATAGAAATTTTTGTATCAAAATATTTTCTATAAAAATTTGTTGAAACATCAAAAAATTTTCTAAGGAAAATTTTGTACAGAAATGTTTTTATTTGAAATTTTTATATGCAAAATTTTCTATAAAGAATTTATATCGAAAAATTTTCTATAAAAGTTTTATACAGAAAAAATCTTCTATAAAAATTTTATTCAGAAAAAATTTTCTATACAAATTTTATTCAGAAAAAATTTTCTATAAAAATTTTATATTGAAAAATTTTCAATAAAAAATTGTATATGAAAAAATTTTCTAAAAATTTTCGATAGAATTTTTTATATCAAAAAATTTTCTACAAAAATTTTATATCGAAAAATTGTTTATTAAAATTTGATATCGAAAAATTTTAAATATAAAAATTTTATACCAAAAAATTTTCTAAAAACACAAAATTTTTCTATAAAAATTAAATATCGAAAAATTTTCAATAAAAAATTGTATTCGAAAAATTTAATATCAAAAAATTTTCTATAAAAATTTTACATCGAAAATTATCTTTAGAAATTTTTATATTGGAAATTTTCTTTAAAAATTTTTACATATAAAAATTTTGTATAGAAATATTATTATATCGCAAAAGAAATTTGTATGTCAAAATTTTGCTATAAAAATGTTATATAAAAAAATTGTACACAATTTAAATTATTATAACATTTTGAATTAAAAATTTTTCAAGAAAAATTTTTAAATCGAAAAATGTTCTTAGAAGTTTGTATATCAAATAATTTTATAGAAATTTTATATCGAGAAATTTTGTGTCGAGTTTTTTTTTATAGAAATTTTTATATTGCAAAATTTTTTTTAGAAATATATTTATATCGAACAATTTTGTATTGAAATTCTGTAAAGAGCTTCTTTACACTTTGTCAAATACCAAAAAACTACCCTAACCATCAGAAGAATTTAATAAATATTTATTTAATACTATCTCATAAAAAAGTCATTTTATTAAAAAAATATTTACAACGAAAATTCCTCTAAAATTTATATTAACTTGTCAGGCATAAATATTTTGTTTTAACAACATTTTACACTTGATTTATTTTTACTATCGCCCTTTCCGAAAAAATGCGCAAAAATAACATCAAACCGACAGATAAAACCTTTAAAACAACAGAAAAAGAAGAAAATCAGTTGAGTCGATACACAATGAAAAAAAAACAAATGCTCATAAACCTAAAAATAAAAGTCAAAATGTTGTCAAAGAAAGAATTTCGCAGACCGCCAAATCAGCATTTTGTTAATAAAAATAAATATTTATATGGAATAATAAAAAACTTATAATTTTGTGACTTTATTTAAAGCCCAATATATAAAATATGTTTGATATATTCATACTCAACTCATCATTTTTTCAAAAAAACTTTTATTTGATAAAAAAAGGGAGAAAATACTCGCTAAAAAAGCAGGGGGATTTATATGCAAAATTTTTTTCTGACATTTAGTTACACTTATATTTTTTCTACATCGAAAATTTTGTTTGGAAAAATGTTCGAAAAATTCTCTATAGAATTTTTTATATCGAAAAATTTCTATAGACAAATTTTTATAGAATAATTTATAAATCACACAATTTTGTATAGAAAAATTTTTATATCGAAAAATTTTCTTTAGAAAAATTTTTATATCGAAAAATTTTCTATAGAAAAATTTTTATATCGAAACATTTTTATAACGAAAAATTTTTTATAGAAAAATTTTTATATCGAAAAATTTTCTACAAAAATTTTTTATATTGAAAAATTTTCTATGGAAAATTTTTTATATCGAAAAATTTTTTAAAGAAAATTTTTTATATAGGTAAATTTTTTATTCGAAAAAAATTTTATATCGAAAAATTTTCTATTGGAAAATTTTTATATCAAAAAATTTTCTATAGAAAAATTTTTATACCGAAAAATTTTCTATATCGAAAAATTTTCTATACAAAATTTTTTATATCGAAAAATTTTCTAGAGAAAAATCTTTATATCGAAAAATTTTCTAGAGAAAAATCTTTATATCGAAAAATTTTCTAGAGAAAAATCATTATATCGAAAAATTTTCTAGAGAAAAATCTTTATATCGAAAAATTTTGTATGGAAAAAAGTTTATATAGAAAAATTTTCTATAGAGAAATTTTTACACGAAAAATTTTTTTTGAAAAAATTTTGATATCGAAAAATTTTTATATCGAAAAATTTTCTATAGAAAAATTTTTATATCGAAAAATTTTCTATAGAAAAATTTTTATATCGAAAAATTTTCTATAGAAAAATTTTAATATCGAAAAATTTTCTATAAAAAAATTTTTATATTGAAAAATTTTCTATAGAAAAATTTTTATATCAAAAACTTTTCTATAGAAAAATTTTTAAATCGAAAACTTTTCTATAGAAAAATTTTTAAATCGAAAAATTTTCTATAGAAAAATTTTCAAATCGAAAAATTTTCTATAGAAAAATTTTTAAATCGAAAAATTTTCTATAGAAAAATTTTTTATAGAAAAATTTTTAAATCGAAAACTTTTCTTTGGAAAAATTTTTATATCGAAAAATTTTCTATAGAAAGATTTTTATATCGAAACATTTTCTATAGAAAAATTTTCGAAAGAAAAATTTTGATATGGAATAATTTTTTATTCAAAAAAATTTTTCTATCGAAAAATTTTCTACAGAAAAATTTTTATATCGAAAAATTTTCTACTGAAAAATTTTTATATCGAAAAATTTTCTGCAGAAAAATTTTTATATCGAAAAATTTTCTACATAAAAATTTTTATATCAAAAAATTTTCTATAGAAAAATTTTTATATTGAAAAATTTTCTATAGAAATTTTTTCAATATAAAAAATTGAAAAATTTTCTATAGAAAATTTTTTATATTGAAAAATTTTCTATAGAAAATTTTTTATATCAAAAAATTTTCTGTAGAAAAATTTTTATATCAAAAAATTTTCTATAGAAAAATTTTTATATCGAAAAATTTTCTACAGGAAAATTTTTATATCGAAAAATTTTCTATAGGACAATTAAAAAAAAAAAAAGTATGTAGAAAAATTTTCTATAAAAAAAATTTTTATATCGAAAAATTTTCTAGGAAAAAAAATTTTCTATATAAAAATGTTTATATCGAAAAATTTTCTATAGACAAATTTTTACTTTGAAAAACTTTCTATAGAAAGATTTTTAAATCGGGGAAATTTCTATAGAAAAACTATTATATAGAAAAATTTTTTATTCAAAAAAATTTTTATATCGAAAAATTTTCTATTGGAACATTTTTATATCGAACAATTTTCTATAGAATAATTTGTAGATCGAAAAATGTTTAAATATAAAAATTTTCAAAAAATTTTCTATAGAAAAAATTTTATATCAAAAACTTTTTTTATTAAAAAATTTTCTTTAGAGAAATTTTTATATCGAAAATTTATAGTAAAATTTTAATGTCGAAAAAATTTCTTTAGAAAAATTTTTATAAAAAAAAATATATATATAGAAGAAAAGGAAAATTTTTATAGAAACATTTTTATTAGGAATCATTTTTTTTTCATTGCAAAAAAAAATCAAATACATATTAATATTCAAAAACTATAGAAAAATTTTTTATAGAAAAGTTTTCCTTATAAAAATTTTTGCATCAAAAATTTCCTATAAATCGAAAAATTTTCTACAGAAAAAAATTTGATATCGAAAAATTTCCAACAGAAAATTTTTTGATCGAAAAAATTGCAATATAAAATATTTCTATGGGTAAGGTTTTAGGCCTTCATTTAGTCCATCTTATAAATTTCCCAAAAATACCAACAACTTCATCAAAAGCTACGCTAATTTAATTTTATTCCTGCTAAAATTGTCCAAAACACTTTTGCAACCACAGAAAAACATTAGAAATAATTTTCACAAATTTACTTTAGAAAACTCCCTCCACCAATTACCAGACAGACATTCCATGACACAATCGAAACTTTTCATGTCGTAGCCTTAATACCGCAAAATGTGCAGCTTTCAATTGCATTTGTCTGACGCTTAACTAACACTTCAGTTATTTTAACGGCTGCTATTCCTTTTCATGGGTCATTGTCATCATAATCATCGAAGTTTATGACGTCGCCATTCCCGACGACATTATCATTAAGAGCTTAAAATGGAATTGTTGTGGTAGCGTGCGTACGGAAGGCATAGAGCAATAGAGGCAGACTGAGATATCTGAAACAACATATTATGCTCCGCCGGTTATTGGAGGTTTTTCAAAGCGTTCATGTTGAACATTATGTTTTCCGGCTACAGTTTGTCGTTTTCATCATTCGAATGATATTTGTAAAAATAAGGCAAATGTAAAGGGTTTTACTCAAATGAACCTCTTCACATCAATTGTAAGCCATAAAATTTGTATTGTTTTTGCTACTCTTCTCTTGATTTCTAATCATGTTTTTTATAGTCCTTCGACCCATTTTTTATATGAAAATTTTTCTATTGAAAAAATTTTATATAAAAATTTTCTATAAAAAAAATTTTTTATATCAAAATTTTTCTATAGAAAAAATTTTTATATAAATATTTCTCTATACAAAAAATTTTTATATGAAAATTTTTCTATAGAAAACATGTTTATATGAAAATTTTTCTATAGAAAAAATGTTTATATGAAAATTTTTCTATAGAAAAAATGTTTATATGAAAATTTTTCTATAGAAAAAATGTTTATATGAAAATTTTTCTATAGAAAAAATTTTTATATGAAAATTTTTCTATAGAAAAAATTTTTATATGAAAATTTTTCTATAGAAAAAATTTTTATATGAAAATTTTTCTATAGAAAAAATTTTTATATGAAAATTTTTCTATAGAAAAAATTTTTATATGAAAATTTTTCTATAGAAAAAATTTTTATATGAAAATTTTTCTATAGAAAAAATTTTTATATGAACATTTTTCTATAGAAAAAATTTTTATATGAAAATTTTTCTAAAGAAAAAATTTTTATATGAAAATTTTTCTATAGAAAAAAATTTTATATGAAAATTTTTCTATAGAAAAAATTTTTATATGAAAATTTTTCTATAGAAAAAATTTTTTTATGAAAATTTTTCTATACAAAAAATTTTCATATGAAAATTTTTCTATAGAAAAAGTTTTTATATGAAAATTTTGTTATAGAAAAAATTTTCATATGAAAATTTTTTTATAGAAAAAATTTTCATATGAAAATTTTTTTATAGAAAAAAATTTTTCTATAGAAAAAAATTTTATATGATAATTTTTCTATAGAAAAAAATTTTATATGATAATTTTCCTATAGAAAAAAATTTTATAGAAAAAAATTTTATATGAAGATTTTTCTATAGAAAAAATTTTTATATGAAAATTTTTCCATAGAAAAAAATTTTATATGAAAACTTTTCTATAGAAAAAATTTTTATATGAAAACTTTTCTATAGAAAAAATTTGTATATGAAAATTTTTCTATAGAAAAAATTTGTATATGAAAATTTTTCTATAGAAAATATTCTTATATGAAAATTTTTCTATAGAAAAAATTTTTATATGAAAATTTTTCTATAGAAAAAATTTTTATATGAAAATTTTTCTATAGAAAAAATTTTTATATGAAAATTTTTCTATAGAAAAAATTTTTATATGAAAATTTTTCTATAGAAAAAATTTTTATATGAAAATTTTTATATGAAAATTTTTCTATAGAAAAAATTTTTATATGAAAATTTTTCTATAGAAAAAATTTTTATATGAAAATTTTTCTATAGAAAAAATTTTTATATGAAAATTTTTCTATAGAAAAAATTTTTATATGAACATTTTTCTATAGAAAAAATTTTTATATGAAAATTTTTCTAAAGAAAAAATTTTTATATGAAAATTTTTCTATAGAAAAAAATTTTATATGAAAATTTTTCTATAGAAAAAATTTTTATATGAAAATTTTTCTATAGAAAAAATTTTTTTATGAAAATTTTTCTATACAAAAAATTTTCATATGAAAATTTTTCTATAGAAAAAGTTTTTATATGAAAATTTTTTTATAGAAAAAATTTTCATATGAAAATTTTTTTATAGAAAAAATTTTCATATGAAAATTTTTTTATAGAAAAAATTTTCATATGAAAATTTTTTTATAGAAAAAAATTTTTCTATAGAAAAAAATTTTATATGATAATTTTTCTATAGAAAAAAATTTTATATGATAATTTTCCTATAGAAAAAAATTTTATATGAATATTTTTCTATAGAAAAAAATTTTGAAAATTTTTGAAAATTTTTCTATAGAAAAAATTTTTATATGAAAATTTTTCTACAGAAAAAATTTTTATATGAAAATTTTTCTACAGAAAAAATTTTTATATGAAAATTTTTCTACAGAAAAAATTTTTATATGAAAATTTTTCTATAGAAAAAAATTTTATATGAAAATTTTTCTATAGAAAAAATTTTTATATGAAAATTTTTCTACAGAAAAAATTTTTATATGAAAATTTTTCTATAGAAAAAAATTTTATATGAAAATTTTTCTAAAGAAAATAATTTTATATGAAAATTTTTCTAAAGAAAAAAATTTTATATGAAAATTTTTCTAAAGAAAAAAATTTTATATGAAAATTTTTCTAAAGAAAAAAATTTTATATGAACATTTTTCTATAGAAAAAAATTTTATATGAAAATTTTTCTATAGAAAAAATTTTTATATGAAAATTTTTCTACAGAAAAAATTTTTATATGAAAATTTTTCTATAGAAAAATTTTTATATGAAAATTTTTCTTTAGAAAAAATTTTTATATGAAAATTTTTTTATAGAAAAAATTTTTATATGAAAATTTTTCTATAGAAAAAATTTTATATGAAAATTTTTCTATAGAAAAATTTTTATTTGCAAATTTTTCTATAGAAAAAAATTTTATAAGAAAATTTTTCTATAGAAAAAATTTTTATAAGAAAATTTTTCTATAGAAAAAATTTTTATAAGAAAATTTTTATATAGAAAACATTTTGAATATGATGATCATTTTACATTAGGATAACAATTTAAACTTCATGAATCCTCTTAATTAAGAAGACGGCGAGTAACATTTATGATCGTCCAAATATTTTATTTCTCTGTTCATCTGATAATTTCAGTGTGTACTTTAAAATTCCAGTAAATTACAGTTTTCACCACTACCCAACTATCGCAAATAAATGAAAAATGGTGTAAAATACAACTTCCTGTTTAATGAAATACGAGCAAATGTGGATGAGATAATAAAAAAGGACTCGTAAATGTTGTAACAACATTTTTTCTTTCGCAAATGTAAATGTTTTTTATTTCTCTTTGACTTAAATTCATGTAAAATGGATAAATGATAAAATTGTGGCAGGATTTTCTGCTAAAAAAGAAAACAAACTAAAGGCCAGCATTAAAACAGAATAAAAAAATTCTCCCTGAAATGTTTAACGCGTGTTTACTTGTTATTTATGTCATCAAATAATTTTCATAGATACTTAAAACAACGACAGACAGACACTTTTACACATACATACAACGACATGCAATTTTCTTAACAAATAAGCTTAAGTATTTATAAGCACATAACACACGTATACAATCATCCTCATTAAATTGTAGGCTAAAACCAATACTTGAACCTCATCACCAACAGCCAAAAACAACATAAACTATTATAAGCTTTTTTACAAGTATGTGTGATAATTTTACAATTTTTCTCTCATTTATGCGTTTAAGTAATTCCCCGTTGAGATTCTTGTCATTATATGTTTCACGATTTTTTTCTTATTTTGCTCCTGTTTCGAGATGTTATTTTATCTGTTTACAACATCAACATTATTTTGATTGGTTTAACAAACATTAACTGTAACATCAATTTGATGGGCCATCATTTGTGGCTTTTTCCCGATATTGTTGCTGTTGCTGTTGTTGATGCTCCTGCTGATGCTGTTGTCATCGTCGTTATTGATGCTCTTTAAAATGTTGTCAATGGAAATGTTGTTTTTTGTAAACACTTAAAAACACGCATCAAAATGCATGCATTCACATGATAGTGGAAATATTGTAATTTTTAAGTAATTTAACAGGTGAGTTCTGCGGAAATGGTAAATGTTTTTTTAATTTAAAAATTTTAATTTAAACAAAATAATTTAAGAGAAAACATGATTCTTTCATACCTTAAATGTGAAAATACAAAACCAAATTTCCTATAAAAATAAGAAATTTTTGAAAAATTTCCTAAAAACTAAGAAATTTTTGAAAATTTTCTCATAAAAATAAGATATTTTTTAAAAGATTTCCTATAAAAATAAGAAATTTATAAAAAATTTTCTATCAAAATAAGAAATTTTTGAAAAAATTTTTTATAAAAATAAAAAATTTCTAATAAAAAGAAGACATTTTTGAAAAATTTCTAATAAAAAGAAGAAATTTTAGAAAAATTTCCTATAAAAATAGGAAATTTTTGAAAAATTTCCTATAAAAAAAGAAATTTTTGAAAAATTTCCTATAAAAATAGGAAATTTTTGAAAAATTCCCTATAAAAATAGGAAATTTTTGAAAAATTTCCTATAAAAATAAGAAATTTTTGAAAGAAATTTTTAAAAAATTTCCTATAAAAATAAGAAATTTTTGAAAGAAATTTTTAAAAAATTTCCTATCAAAATAGGAAATTTTTGAAAAATTTCCTATAAAAATAGGAAATTTTTGAAAAATTTCCTCTAAAAATAGGAAATTTTTGAAAATTTTCTTATAAAAATAGGAAATTTTTGAAAAATTTCCTATAAAAATAGGAAATTTTTGAAAAATTTCTTATAAAAATAGGAAATTTTTGAAAAATTTCCTATAAAAATAGGAAATTTTTGAAAAATTTCCTATAAAAATAGGAAAATTTTGAAAAATTTCCTATAAAAATAGGAAATTTTTGAAAAATTTCCTATAAAAATAGGAAATTTTTGAAAAATTTCCTATAAAAATAGGAAATTTTTGAAAAATTTCCTAAAAAATAGGAAATTTTTGAAAAATTTCCTATAAAATTTTTGAAAAATTTCCTATAAAAATAGGAAATTTTTGAAAAATTTCCTATAAAAATAGGAAATTTTTGAAAAATTTCCTATAAAAATAGGAAATTTTTGAAAAATTTCCTATAAAAATAGGAAATTTTTGAAAAATTTCCTATAAAAATAGGAAATTTTTGAAAAATTTCCTATAAAAATAGGAAATTTTTGAAAAATTTCCTATAAAAATAGGAAATTTTTGAAAAATTTCCTATAAAAATAGGAAATTTTTGAAAAATTTCCTATAAAAATAGGAAATTTTTGAAAAATTTCCTATAAAAATAGGAAATTTTTGAAAAATTTCCTATAAAAATAGGAAATTTTTGAAATATTTCCTATAAAAATAGGAAATTTTTGAAAAATTTCCTATAAAAATAGGAAATTTTTGAAAAATTTCCTATAAAAATAGGAAATTTTTGAAAAATTTCCTATGAAAATAGGAAATTTTTGAAAAACTTCCTATAAAAATAGGAAATTTTTGAAAAATTTCCTATAAAAATAGGAAATTTTTGAAAAATTTTCTATAAAAATAGGAAATTTTTGAAAAATTTCCTATAAAAGTAGGAAATTTTTGAAAAATTTGCTATAAAAATAGGAAATTTTTGAAAAATTTCCTATAATAATAGGAAATTTTTGAAAAATTTCCTATGAAAATAGGAAATTTTTGAAAAACTTCCTATAAAAATAGGAAATTTTTGAAAAATTTCCTATAAAAATAGGAAATTTTTGAAAAATTTCCTATAAAAATAGGAAATTTTTGAAAAATTTCCTATAAAAATAGGAAATTTAAGAAATTTAGATAAATTTCTTATAAAATAAGAAATTTTTAAAAAATTTCCTATAAAAATAAGAAATTTTTAAAAATCTTTATTCTAAATGCTTTTTTACCAAAATTATTACAATTTAGAAAAGACTTAAGCCACTTTTGAGTATATAAACCATTATTGAGTATTGAATAATTTCTTTTTGATTTGGGTAATTTCCTACAAACATTTAGGGAATTATTAAACTTCTATCTTATCAATTCCATTTGCTTAAGAAGCTTAATATTTTTAACCCGAATTTATTTACAAAATCTGTATAATATTGTATTAGTTAATAAAATTTCTTTATTCTATTAAATAAATATTCCATTGTTATAAAACAAGAACTGCTCCAAATTTTCCTTTCAATATTTAACTTTATTCTTAAAAATATGTACTTTTCCTAAATGAGTTAAACAGAAGAATAAAATCAAACAAAAAAAAAATTGTGTGTTTGGTTAAACAAATCCTTTATCACAGTTTAATTTCCTTTCAAAGTTTTTTTCGCTTTTCCTTTGAACTTTCTCTGCTGATGGTTTTGTAATTGTTGTTGCTGGTACTTTGTGTCAGTTTCAGTTTTCCTTTTTTCCATATGACATAAACTGACATTTTGTAGACTAAATCAAATAAAATCCACTATGATTGAATGATTGATTGAGTGATGCTGGGAAGGATGAATAAATAAGTAAATGAATGAGAAGAAAATTTCAAACCAAATTTCACTTAAAATTGTGTAAGCAAAAGATGAAAAGTCAAAAGTTTCAGAGGAATAAGACATACCCGAAAAAGGACATCAAAATGCCATTTTGAATGTCGTAATAAATCGAAAGAAAAATCGCCAACGTGAAGAAGTCGGCTGCGGCTGATTTGTCAATGTTAATAAAAATGTCACTCAAACGTTTTTACTTCTTTTTGTTGTTTGTGTGTGTTATATTTTTATTATTATATCTTTTTCTTGTTGCTGTCAATTTAATGGGAAACCTCGAAATTGAAAAGGACATTTATTGTTCGCTGCTCCTTGCTCCTGCCTGGAGAAGAAATGAAAATGTAATAAAACTAAAACTGGAATAACAAAATTTTGTTAATAAAACAAAATTTTAATATCTTTTCTTTGTATGTGATTTTTTTATTAGTTTTTTTTTCTAAAAGTACATATTCTTAGAAAAAGGTTACAGGATAACAGTAGCACACACAAATTAAACTGTGATACAAAAATGTTAAACTAAGAAATTTATGAAAAATTTCCTATCAATATGTATAAGAAATTTTTGCGAAATTTCCTACAAAAATAAGAAATTTTTAAAAACTTTCCTATAAAAATAAGAAATTTTTGAAAAAATTTTTGAAAAATCTCTATAACAATAAGAAATTTCTAAAAAATTTCTATAAAAAAGAAATTTTTGAAAATTTTTAAAAAATTAAAATTAAGAGATTTTCGAAAAATTTTCAATAAAAATAAGAAATTTTTGAAAATTTTCCAAGAAAAAAAATAAGTTTTTTAAAAAGTTTCGTATAAAAATAATAAATTTTTGAAAAATTTCTTATCAAAATAAGAAATTTTTAAAAAATTTCCTATAAAAATAAGAAATATTTGAAAAATTCTCTATAAATAAGAAATTTTTGTAAAATAATCAATAAAAATAATAAATTTTTTAAAAAGTTTCCTATAAAAATAAAAAAAATTTTGAAAAAAAGAAATTTTCGAAAATTTTTCTATAAAAATAAGAAATTTTTGAAAAATTTCCCATAAAAATAAGAAATTTTTCAAAATATGTTGAAAAATTTCAAATAAAAATAAAAAATTATTGCAAAAACTCCTATAAAAATAAGAAACTTTTGTAAATTTTTTATAAAAATAAATAATTTTTGAAAAATTTTCTATAAATAGAAGAATTTTTTTTTAAATTTTTTTAAAAATAAAAAATATTTGAAAAAAAAATCTTATAAAAAAAACTTTTGAAAAATTTTCCATAGAAATAAGAATTTTTTGAATATAGAAAAATAAGAAATTTTTGAAAAATTTCCTATAAATAAAAATGCTTGAAAAATTCTCTATAAATAAGAAATTTTTACAAAATGCTCAATAAAATAAGAAATTTTTTAAAAAGTTTCCTATAAAAATAATAAATTTTTGAAAAATTTCCAATAAAAATAAGAAATTTTCGAAAAGTTTCCTATAAAAATAAGAAATTTTTGAAAAACTTTCCTATAAATAAAAATGTTTGAAAAATTCTCTATAAATAAGAAATTTTTGTAAAATAATCAATAAAAATAATAAATTTTTTAAAAAGTTTCCTATAAAAATAATAAATTTTTGAAAATTTTCCTATAAAAAAAAGAAATTTTCGAAAATTTTTCTATAAAAATAAGAAGATTTTGAAAAATTTCCCATAAAAATAAGAAAATTTTTCAAAATATGTTGAAAAATTTCAAATAAAAATAAAAAATTATTGCAAAAACTCCTATAAAAATAAGAAACTTTTGTAAATTTCTTATAAAAATAAATAATTTTTAAAAAATTTTCTATAAATAGAAGAAATTTTTTTTTAAATTTTTTTAAAAATAAAAAATATTTGAAAAAAAATCTTATAAAAAAAACTTTTGAAAATTTTTTCATTGAAATAAGAAATTTTTTAATATAGAAAAATAATAAATTTTTGAAAATTTTCCTATAAATAAAAATGTGTGAAAAATTCTCTATAAATAAGAAATTTTTGGAAAATTTCCTATAAAAATGTGAAATTTTTGGAAAATTTCCTATAAAAATAAGAAATTTTTGAAAAATTTCCTATAAAAATAAGAAATTTTTGAAAAATTTCCTATAAAAATAAGAAATTTTTGAAAAATTTCCTATAAAAATAAGAAATTTTTGAAAATTTTCCTATAAAATTAAGAAATTTTTTAAAAATTTCATATAAAAGTAAGAAATTTTTGAAAAATTTCTTATAAAATTAAGAAATTTTTGAAAATTTCCTATTAAAATAAGAAATTTTTGAAAAATTTCCTATAAAATTATGAAATTTTTGAAAAATTTCCTATAAAAATAAGATTTTTTAATGTTTTCTATAAAAATAAGAAATTTTTTCAAAAAATTTCTATAAGAAATTTTTGAAAAAATTATAAGAACAAGACATTTTTAAAAAATAGAAATTTCAAATATCCTGTAGCACATTGTTTATAACTCTTTTTTTAGTAAGGCTTACCAATAGCTCTTAATAACTTCCGGAAACGGATGTTAACTGTTAAAAAATTCTTCCAAATATAAAAATTTAAGCACCTTATAAAAACCTCACAAAAAACTCACCAAAAGTGCAAAGGGTCCTGAAAAACTACACAAAATGTCACTTAAAAAATGAATCAGAAAAAAATTACATCAAAAGTTTACCACCCAACAAGAGCAAAAAATCTAGTGCCCAAAATCTTAACACCCAAAACGAAATGTAGATGACAGCCACAACTATTCCAAGCACATGTCGTATAAAGTATTAGAGCATTCGAAAATATTAATATTTGAATGTTTATATCAAATATTTGTTAAAATAGCTAGCAACATCCATCAGTTCCAAAATAAAGCAACGTCTCCACTCTGAGGTGCCAATAGGTTTGGTAAGAATAGAAGTAAACTGAGACCTGATTCAGCAAAAAGTGTCCCATGAACTCTTTAAATCATAAGTATATGTTAAAATATGTTATGAATACTCCAGTTATCTCTTAACTTAAAGCCGCTGGGTATGCTAGAAAGGCTACACACACATAAGTATATCCTTGTGCTTACATGTGTTGAAAGCTGCGTAAGTGTTGCTGAGTATGTCTTAAATGTTGAATAGTGTTGTGGCTTTATGTTAAATTGTTGTGGTAATTTTTATTTTCTATTTTCTATGACCACATCCTCGCAATCATAAAAAAGCACACACACTTATAGCCACAAACATATCCTGACATATCTAATACACAAGTAAAGTTTGTAATGAAGAACAAATATATTGGGCTTTGTGGTTTTGTAGTCAACCATATGACAGGAATACATAACTCCAAACTTTATATAAAAGAGGTCATAAAGGGATATTATTAAAACTAATATATGAATCAAAATGTTTTACGATTTAATCATAAACACATATATTCAACCAGTGTTTTAGATAAGACTGTGTAACAGAATCTTATGTTTCCGCTTCTAATAATCATAGTCTAGTCATAGTCTAGTCATAGTCTAGTCATAGTCTAGTCATAGTCTAGTCATAGTCTAGTCATAGTCTAGTCATAGTCTAGTCATAGTCTAGTCCTAGTCTAGTCATAGTCTAGTCCTAGTCTAGTCATAGTCTAGTCATAGTCTAGTCATAGTCTAGTCATAGTCTAGTCATAGTCTAGTCATAGTCTAGTCATAGTCTAGTCATAGTCTAGTCATAGTCTAGTCATAGTCTAGTCATAGTCTAGTCATAGTCTAGTCATAGTCTAGTCATAGTCTAGTCATAGTCTAGTCATAGTCTAGTCATAGTCTAGTCATAGTCTAGTCATAGTCTAGTCATAGTCTAGTCATAGTCTAGTCATAGTCTAGTCATAGTCTAGTCATAGTCTAGTCATAGTCTAGTCATAGTCTAGTCATAGTCTAGTCATAGTCTAGTCATAGTCTAGTCATAGTCTAGTCATAGTCTAGTCATAGTCTAGTCATAGTCTAGTCATAGTCTAGTCATAGTCTAGTCATAGTCTAGTCATAGTCTAGTCATAGTCTAGTCATAGTCTAGTCATAGTCTAGTCATAGTCTAGTCATAGTCTAGTCATAGTCTAGTCATAGTCTAGTCATAGTCTAGTCATAGTCTAGTCATAGTCTAGTCATAGTCTAGTCATAGTCTAGTCATAGTCTAGTCATAGTCTAGTCATAGTCTAGTCATAGTCTAGTCATAGTCTAGTCATAGTCTAGTCATAGTCTAGTCATAGTCTAGTCATAGTCTAGTCATAGTCTAGTCATAGTCTAGTCATAGTCTAGTCATAGTCTAGTCATAGTCTAGTCATAGTCTAGTCATAGTCTAGTCATAGTCTAGTCATAGTCTAGTCATAGTCTAGTCATAGTCTAGTCATAGTCTAGTCATAGTCTAGTCATAGTCTAGTCATAGTCTAGTCATAGTCTAGTCATAGTCTAGTCATAGTCTAGTCATAGTCTAGTCATAGTCTAGTCATAGTCTAGTCATAGTCTAGTCATAGTCTAGTCATAGTCTAGTCATAGTCTAGTCATAGTCTAGTCATAGTCTAGTCATAGTCTAGTCATAGTCTAGTCATAGTCTAGTCATAGTCTAGTCATAGTCTAGTCATAGTCTAGTCATAGTCTAGTCATAGTCTAGTCATAGTCTAGTCATAGTCTAGTCATAGTCTAGTCATAGTCTAGTCATAGTCTAGTCATAGTCTAGTCATAGTCTAGTCATAGTCTAGTCATAGTCTAGTCATAGTCTAGTCATAGTCTAGTCATAGTCTAGTCATAGTCTAGTCATAGTCTAGTCATAGTCTAGTCATAGTCTAGTCATAGTCTAGTCATAGTCTAGTCATAGTCTAGTCATAGTCTAGTCATAGTCTAGTCATAGTCTAGTCATAGTCTAGTCATAGTCTAGTCATAGTCTAGTCATAGTCTAGTCATAGTCTAGTCATAGTCTAGTCATAGTCTAGTCATAGTCTAGTCATAGTCTAGTCATAGTCTAGTCATAGTCTAGTCATAGTCTAGTCATAGTCTAGTCATAGTCTAGTCATAGTCTAGTCATAGTCTAGTCATAGTCTAGTCATAGTCTAGTCATAGTCTAGTCATAGTCTAGTCATAGTCTAGTCATAGTCTAGTCATAGTCTAGTCATAGTCTAGTCATAGTCTAGTCATAGTCTAGTCATAGTCTAGTCATAGTCTAGTCATAGTCTAGTCATAGTCTAGTCATAGTCTAGTCATAGTCTAGTCATAGTCTAGTCATAGTCTAGTCATAGTCTAGTCATAGTCTAGTCATAGTCTAGTCATAGTCTAGTCATAGTCTAGTCATAGTCTAGTCATAGTCTAGTCATAGTCTAGTCATAGTCTAGTCATAGTCTAGTCATAGTCTAGTCATAGTCTAGTCATAGTCTAGTCATAGTCTAGTCATAGTCTAGTCATAGTCTAGTCATAGTCTAGTCATAGTCTAGTCATAGTCTAGTCATAGTCTAGTCATAGTCTAGTCATAGTCTAGTCATAGTCTAGTCATAGTCTAGTCATAGTCTAGTCATAGTCTAGTCATAGTCTAGTCATAGTCTAGTCATAGTCTAGTCATAGTCTAGTCATAGTCTAGTCATAGTCTAGTCATAGTCTAGTCATAGTCTAGTCATAGTCTAGTCATAGTCTAGTCATAGTCTAGTCATAGTCTAGTCATAGTCTAGTCATAGTCTAGTCATAGTCTAGTCATAGTCTAGTCATAGTCTAGTCATAGTCTAGTCATAGTCTAGTCATAGTCTAGTCATAGTCTAGTCATAGTCTAGTCATAGTCTAGTCATAGTCTAGTCATAGTCTAGTCATAGTCTAGTCATAGTCTAGTCATAGTCTAGTCATAGTCTAGTCATAGTCTAGTCATAGTCTAGTCATAGTCTAGTCATAGTCTAGTCATAGTCTAGTCATAGTCTAGTCATAGTCTAGTCATAGTCTAGTCATAGTCTAGTCATAGTCTAGTCATAGTCTAGTCATAGTCTAGTCATAGTCTAGTCATAGTCTAGTCATAGTCTAGTCATAGTCTAGTCATAGTCTAGTCATAGTCTAGTCATAGTCTAGTCATAGTCTAGTCATAGTCTAGTCATAGTCTAGTCATAGTCTAGTCATAGTCTAGTCATAGTCTAGTCATAGTCTAGTCATAGTCTAGTCATAGTCTAGTCATAGTCTAGTCATAGTCTAGTCATAGTCTAGTCATAGTCTAGTCATAGTCTAGTCATAGTCTAGTCATAGTCTAGTCATAGTCTAGTCATAGTCTAGTCATAGTCTAGTCATAGTCTAGTCATAGTCTAGTCATAGTCTAGTCATAGTCTAGTCATAGTCTAGTCATAGTCTAGTCATAGTCTAGTCATAGTCTAGTCATAGTCTAGTCATAGTCTAGTCATAGTCTAGTCATAGTCTAGTCATAGTCTAGTCATAGTCTAGTCATAGTCTAGTCATAGTCTAGTCATAGTCTAGTCATAGTCTAGTCATAGTCTAGTCATAGTCTAGTCATAGTCTAGTCATAGTCTAGTCATAGTCTAGTCATAGTCTAGTCATAGTCTAGTCATAGTCTAGTCATAGTCTAGTCATAGTCTAGTCATAGTCTAGTCATAGTCTAGTCATAGTCTAGTCATAGTCTAGTCATAGTCTAGTCATAGTCTAGTCATAGTCTAGTCATAGTCTAGTCATAGTCTAGTCATAGTCTAGTCATAGTCTAGTCATAGTCTAGTCATAGTCTAGTCATAGTCTAGTCATAGTCTAGTCATAGTCTAGTCATAGTCTAGTCATAGTCTAGTCATAGTCTAGTCATAGTCTAGTCATAGTCTAGTCATAGTCTAGTCATAGTCTAGTCATAGTCTAGTCATAGTCTAGTCATAGTCTAGTCATAGTCTAGTCATAGTCTAGTCATAGTCTAGTCATAGTCTAGTCATAGTCTAGTCATAGTCTAGTCATAGTCTAGTCATAGTCTAGTCATAGTCTAGTCATAGTCTAGTCATAGTCTAGTCATAGTCTAGTCATAGTCTAGTCATAGTCTAGTCATAGTCTAGTCATAGTCTAGTCATAGTCTAGTCATAGTCTAGTCATAGTCTAGTCATAGTCTAGTCATAGTCTAGTCATAGTCTAGTCATAGTCTAGTCATAGTCTAGTCATAGTCTAGTCATAGTCTAGTCATAGTCTAGTCATAGTCTAGTCATAGTCTAGTCATAGTCTAGTCATAGTCTAGTCATAGTCTAGTCATAGTCTAGTCATAGTCTAGTCATAGTCTAGTCATAGTCTAGTCATAGTCTAGTCATAGTCTAGTCATAGTCTAGTCATAGTCTAGTCATAGTCTAGTCATAGTCTAGTCATAGTCTAGTCATAGTCTAGTCATAGTCTAGTCATAGTCTAGTCATAGTCTAGTCATAGTCTAGTCATAGTCTAGTCATAGTCTAGTCATAGTCTAGTCATAGTCTAGTCATAGTCTAGTCATAGTCTAGTCATAGTCTAGTCATAGTCTAGTCATAGTCTAGTCATAGTCTAGTCATAGTCTAGTCATAGTCTAGTCATAGTCTAGTCATAGTCTAGTCATAGTCTAGTCATAGTCTAGTCATAGTCTAGTCATAGTCTAGTCATAGTCTAGTCATAGTCTAGTCATAGTCTAGTCATAGTCTAGTCATAGTCTAGTCATAGTCTAGTCATAGTCTAGTCATAGTCTAGTCATAGTCTAGTCATAGTCTAGTCATAGTCTAGTCATAGTCTAGTCATAGTCTAGTCATAGTCTAGTCATAGTCTAGTCATAGTCTAGTCATAGTCTAGTCATAGTCTAGTCATAGTCTAGTCATAGTCTAGTCATAGTCTAGTCATAGTCTAGTCATAGTCTAGTCATAGTCTAGTCATAGTCTAGTCATAGTCTAGTCATAGTCTAGTCATAGTCTAGTCATAGTCTAGTCATAGTCTAGTCATAGTCTAGTCATAGTCTAGTCATAGTCTAGTCATAGTCTAGTCATAGTCTAGTCATAGTCTAGTCATAGTCTAGTCATAGTCTAGTCATAGTCTAGTCATAGTCTAGTCATAGTCTAGTCATAGTCTAGTCATAGTCTAGTCATAGTCTAGTCATAGTCTAGTCATAGTCTAGTCATAGTCTAGTCATAGTCTAGTCATAGTCTAGTCATAGTCTAGTCATAGTCTAGTCATAGTCTAGTCATAGTCTAGTCATAGTCTAGTCATAGTCTAGTCATAGTCTAGTCATAGTCTAGTCATAGTCTAGTCATAGTCTAGTCATAGTCTAGTCATAGTCTAGTCATAGTCTAGTCATAGTCTAGTCATAGTCTAGTCATAGTCTAGTCATAGTCTAGTCATAGTCTAGTCATAGTCTAGTCATAGTCTAGTCATAGTCTAGTCATAGTCTAGTCATAGTCTAGTCATAGTCTAGTCATAGTCTAGTCATAGTCTAGTCATAGTCTAGTCATAGTCTAGTCATAGTCTAGTCATAGTCTAGTCATAGTCTAGTCATAGTCTAGTCATAGTCTAGTCATAGTCTAGTCATAGTCTAGTCATAGTCTAGTCATAGTCTAGTCATAGTCTAGTCATAGTCTAGTCATAGTCTAGTCATAGTCTAGTCATAGTCTAGTCATAGTCTAGTCATAGTCTAGTCATAGTCTAGTCATAGTCTAGTCATAGTCTAGTCATAGTCTAGTCATAGTCTAGTCATAGTCTAGTCATAGTCTAGTCATAGTCTAGTCATAGTCTAGTCATAGTCTAGTCATAGTCTAGTCATAGTCTAGTCATAGTCTAGTCATAGTCTAGTCATAGTCTAGTCATAGTCTAGTCATAGTCTAGTCATAGTCTAGTCATAGTCTAGTCATAGTCTAGTCATAGTCTAGTCATAGTCTAGTCATAGTCTAGTCATAGTCTAGTCATAGTCTAGTCATAGTCTAGTCATAGTCTAGTCATAGTCTAGTCATAGTCTAGTCATAGTCTAGTCATAGTCTAGTCATAGTCTAGTCATAGTCTAGTCATAGTCTAGTCATAGTCTAGTCATAGTCTAGTCATAGTCTAGTCATAGTCTAGTCATAGTCTAGTCATAGTCTAGTCATAGTCTAGTCATAGTCTAGTCATAGTCTAGTCATAGTCTAGTCATAGTCTAGTCATAGTCTAGTCATAGTCTAGTCATAGTCTAGTCATAGTCTAGTCATAGTCTAGTCATAGTCTAGTCATAGTCTAGTCATAGTCTAGTCATAGTCTAGTCATAGTCTAGTCATAGTCTAGTCATAGTCTAGTCATAGTCTAGTCATAGTCTAGTCATAGTCTAGTCATAGTCTAGTCATAGTCTAGTCATAGTCTAGTCATAGTCTAGTCATAGTCTAGTCATAGTCTAGTCATAGTCTAGTCATAGTCTAGTCATAGTCTAGTCATAGTCTAGTCATAGTCTAGTCATAGTCTAGTCATAGTCTAGTCATAGTCTAGTCATAGTCTAGTCATAGTCTAGTCATAGTCTAGTCATAGTCTAGTCATAGTCTAGTCATAGTCTAGTCATAGTCTAGTCATAGTCTAGTCATAGTCTAGTCATAGTCTAGTCATAGTCTAGTCATAGTCTAGTCATAGTCTAGTCATAGTCTAGTCATAGTCTAGTCATAGTCTAGTCATAGTCTAGTCATAGTCTAGTCATAGTCTAGTCATAGTCTAGTCATAGTCTAGTCATAGTCTAGTCATAGTCTAGTCATAGTCTAGTCATAGTCTAGTCATAGTCTAGTCATAGTCTAGTCATAGTCTAGTCATAGTCTAGTCATAGTCTAGTCATAGTCTAGTCATAGTCTAGTCATAGTCTAGTCATAGTCTAGTCATAGTCTAGTCATAGTCTAGTCATAGTCTAGTCATAGTCTAGTCATAGTCTAGTCATAGTCTAGTCATAGTCTAGTCATAGTCTAGTCATAGTCTAGTCATAGTCTAGTCATAGTCTAGTCATAGTCTAGTCATAGTCTAGTCATAGTCTAGTCATAGTCTAGTCATAGTCTAGTCATAGTCTAGTCATAGTCTAGTCATAGTCTAGTCATAGTCTAGTCATAGTCTAGTCATAGTCTAGTCATAGTCTAGTCATAGTCTAGTCATAGTCTAGTCATAGTCTAGTCATAGTCTAGTCTAGTCATAGTCTAGTCATAGTCTAGTCATAGTCTAGTCATAGTCTAGTCATAGTCTAGTCATAGTCTAGTCATAGTCTAGTCATAGTCTAGTCATAGTCTAGTCATAGTCTAGTCATAGTCTAGTCATAGTCTAGTCATAGTCTAGTCATAGTCTAGTCATAGTCTAGTCATAGTCTAGTCATAGTCTAGTCATAGTCTAGTCATAGTCTAGTCATAGTCTAGTCATAGTCTAGTCATAGTCTAGTCATAGTCTAGTCATAGTCTAGTCATAGTCTAGTCATAGTCTAGTCATAGTCTAGTCATAGTCTAGTCATAGTCTAGTCATAGTCTAGTCATAGTCTAGTCATAGTCTAGTCATAGTCTAGTCATAGTCTAGTCATAGTCTAGTCATAGTCTAGTCATAGTCTAGTCATAGTCTAGTCATAGTCTAGTCATAGTCTAGTCATAGTCTAGTCATAGTCTAGTCATAGTCTAGTCATAGTCTAGTCATAGTCTAGTCATAGTCTAGTCATAGTCTAGTCATAGTCTAGTCATAGTCTAGTCATAGTCTAGTCATAGTCTAGTCATAGTCTAGTCATAGTCTAGTCATAGTCATAGTCTAGTCATAGTCTAGTCATAGTCTAGTCATAGTCTAGTCATAGTCTAGTCATAGTCTAGTCATAGTCTAGTCATAGTCTAGTCATAGTCTAGTCATAGTCTAGTCATAGTCTAGTCATAGTCTAGTCATAGTCTAGTCATAGTCTAGTCATAGTCTAGTCATAGTCTAGTCATAGTCTAGTCATAGTCTAGTCATAGTCTAGTCATAGTCTAGTCATAGTCTAGTCATAGTCTAGTCATAGTCTAGTCATAGTCTAGTCATAGTCTAGTCATAGTCTAGTCATAGTCTAGTCATAGTCTAGTCATAGTCTAGTCATAGTCTAGTCATAGTCTAGTCATAGTCTAGTCATAGTCTAGTCATAGTCTAGTCATAGTCTAGTCATAGTCTAGTCATAGTCTAGTCATAGTCTAGTCATAGTCTAGTCATAGTCTAGTCATAGTCTAGTCATAGTCTAGTCATAGTCTAGTCATAGTCTAGTCATAGTCTAGTCATAGTCTAGTCATAGTCTAGTCATAGTCTAGTCATAGTCTAGTCATAGTCTAGTCATAGTCTAGTCATAGTCTAGTCATAGTCTAGTCATAGTCTAGTCATAGTCTAGTCATAGTCTAGTCATAGTCTAGTCATAGTCTAGTCATAGTCTAGTCATAGTCTAGTCATAGTCTAGTCATAGTCTAGTCATAGTCTAGTCATAGTCTAGTCATAGTCTAGTCATAGTCTAGTCATAGTCTAGTCATAGTCTAGTCATAGTCTAGTCATAGTCTAGTCATAGTCTAGTCATAGTCTAGTCATAGTCTAGTCATAGTCTAGTCATAGTCTAGTCATAGTCTAGTCATAGTCTAGTCATAGTCTAGTCATAGTCTAGTCATAGTCTAGTCATAGTCTAGTCATAGTCTAGTCATAGTCTAGTCATAGTCTAGTCATAGTCTAGTCATAGTCTAGTCATAGTCTAGTCATAGTCTAGTCATAGTCTAGTCATAGTCTAGTCATAGTCTAGTCATAGTCTAGTCATAGTCTAGTCATAGTCTAGTCATAGTCTAGTCATAGTCTAGTCATAGTCTAGTCATAGTCTAGTCATAGTCTAGTCATAGTCTAGTCATAGTCTAGTCATAGTCTAGTCATAGTCTAGTCATAGTCTAGTCATAGTCTAGTCATAGTCTAGTCATAGTCTAGTCATAGTCTAGTCATAGTCTAGTCATAGTCTAGTCATAGTCTAGTCATAGTCTAGTCATAGTCTAGTCATAGTCTAGTCATAGTCTAGTCATAGTCTAGTCATAGTCTAGTCATAGTCTAGTCATAGTCTAGTCATAGTCTAGTCATAGTCTAGTCATAGTCTAGTCATAGTCTAGTCATAGTCTAGTCATAGTCTAGTCATAGTCTAGTCATAGTCTAGTCATAGTCTAGTCATAGTCTAGTCATAGTCTAGTCATAGTCTAGTCATAGTCTAGTCATAGTCTAGTCATAGTCTAGTCATAGTCTAGTCATAGTCTAGTCATAGTCTAGTCATAGTCTAGTCATAGTCTAGTCATAGTCTAGTCATAGTCTAGTCATAGTCTAGTCATAGTCTAGTCATAGTCTAGTCATAGTCTAGTCATAGTCTAGTCATAGTCTAGTCATAGTCTAGTCATAGTCTAGTCATAGTCTAGTCATAGTCTAGTCATAGTCTAGTCATAGTCTAGTCATAGTCTAGTCATAGTCTAGTCATAGTCTAGTCATAGTCTAGTCATAGTCTAGTCATAGTCTAGTCATAGTCTAGTCATAGTCTAGTCATAGTCTAGTCATAGTCTAGTCATAGTCTAGTCATAGTCTAGTCATAGTCTAGTCATAGTCTAGTCATAGTCTAGTCATAGTCTAGTCATAGTCTAGTCATAGTCTAGTCATAGTCTAGTCATAGTCTAGTCATAGTCTAGTCATAGTCTAGTCATAGTCTAGTCATAGTCTAGTCATAGTCTAGTCATAGTCTAGTCATAGTCTAGTCATAGTCTAGTCATAGTCTAGTCATAGTCTAGTCATAGTCTAGTCATAGTCTAGTCATAGTCTAGTCATAGTCTAGTCATAGTCTAGTCATAGTCTAGTCATAGTCTAGTCATAGTCTAGTCATAGTCTAGTCATAGTCTAGTCATAGTCTAGTCATAGTCTAGTCATAGTCTAGTCATAGTCTAGTCATAGTCTAGTCATAGTCTAGTCATAGTCTAGTCATAGTCTAGTCATAGTCTAGTCATAGTCTAGTCATAGTCTAGTCATAGTCTAGTCATAGTCTAGTCATAGTCTAGTCATAGTCTAGTCATAGTCTAGTCATAGTCTAGTCATAGTCTAGTCATAGTCTAGTCATAGTCTAGTCATAGTCTAGTCATAGTCTAGTCATAGTCTAGTCATAGTCTAGTCATAGTCTAGTCATAGTCTAGTCATAGTCTAGTCATAGTCTAGTCATAGTCTAGTCATAGTCTAGTCATAGTCTAGTCATAGTCTAGTCATAGTCTAGTCATAGTCTAGTCATAGTCTAGTCATAGTCTAGTCATAGTCTAGTCATAGTCTAGTCATAGTCTAGTCATAGTCTAGTCATAGTCTAGTCATAGTCTAGTCATAGTCTAGTCATAGTCTAGTCATAGTCTAGTCATAGTCTAGTCATAGTCTAGTCATAGTCTAGTCATAGTCTAGTCATAGTCTAGTCATAGTCTAGTCATAGTCTAGTCATAGTCTAGTCATAGTCTAGTCATAGTCTAGTCATAGTCTAGTCATAGTCTAGTCATAGTCTAGTCATAGTCTAGTCATAGTCTAGTCATAGTCTAGTCATAGTCTAGTCATAGTCTAGTCATAGTCTAGTCATAGTCTAGTCATAGTCTAGTCATAGTCTAGTCATAGTCTAGTCATAGTCTAGTCATAGTCTAGTCATAGTCTAGTCATAGTCTAGTCATAGTCTAGTCATAGTCTAGTCATAGTCTAGTCATAGTCTAGTCATAGTCTAGTCATAGTCTAGTCATAGTCTAGTCATAGTCTAGTCATAGTCTAGTCATAGTCTAGTCATAGTCTAGTCATAGTCTAGTCATAGTCTAGTCATAGTCTAGTCATAGTCTAGTCATAGTCTAGTCATAGTCTAGTCATAGTCTAGTCATAGTCTAGTCATAGTCTAGTCATAGTCTAGTCATAGTCTAGTCATAGTCTAGTCATAGTCTAGTCATAGTCTAGTCATAGTCTAGTCATAGTCTAGTCATAGTCTAGTCATAGTCTAGTCATAGTCTAGTCATAGTCTAGTCATAGTCTAGTCATAGTCTAGTCATAGTCTAGTCATAGTCTAGTCATAGTCTAGTCATAGTCTAGTCATAGTCTAGTCATAGTCTAGTCATAGTCTAGTCATAGTCTAGTCATAGTCTAGTCATAGTCTAGTCATAGTCTAGTCATAGTCTAGTCATAGTCTAGTCATAGTCTAGTCATAGTCTAGTCATAGTCTAGTCATAGTCTAGTCATAGTCTAGTCATAGTCTAGTCATAGTCTAGTCATAGTCTAGTCATAGTCTAGTCATAGTCTAGTCATAGTCTAGTCATAGTCTAGTCATAGTCTAGTCATAGTCTAGTCATAGTCTAGTCATAGTCTAGTCATAGTCTAGTCATAGTCTAGTCATAGTCTAGTCATAGTCTAGTCATAGTCTAGTCATAGTCTAGTCATAGTCTAGTCATAGTCTAGTCATAGTCTAGTCATAGTCTAGTCATAGTCTAGTCATAGTCTAGTCATAGTCTAGTCATAGTCTAGTCATAGTCTAGTCATAGTCTAGTCATAGTCTAGTCATAGTCTAGTCATAGTCTAGTCATAGTCTAGTCATAGTCTAGTCATAGTCTAGTCATAGTCTAGTCATAGTCTAGTCATAGTCTAGTCATAGTCTAGTCATAGTCTAGTCATAGTCTAGTCATAGTCTAGTCATAGTCTAGTCATAGTCTAGTCATAGTCTAGTCATAGTCTAGTCATAGTCTAGTCATAGTCTAGTCATAGTCTAGTCATAGTCTAGTCATAGTCTAGTCATAGTCTAGTCATAGTCTAGTCATAGTCTAGTCATAGTCTAGTCATAGTCTAGTCATAGTCTAGTCATAGTCTAGTCATAGTCTAGTCATAGTCTAGTCATAGTCTAGTCATAGTCTAGTCATAGTCTAGTCATAGTCTAGTCATAGTCTAGTCATAGTCTAGTCATAGTCTAGTCATAGTCTAGTCATAGTCTAGTCATAGTCTAGTCATAGTCTAGTCATAGTCTAGTCATAGTCTAGTCATAGTCTAGTCATAGTCTAGTCATAGTCTAGTCATAGTCTAGTCATAGTCTAGTCATAGTCTAGTCATAGTCTAGTCATAGTCTAGTCATAGTCTAGTCATAGTCTAGTCATAGTCTAGTCATAGTCTAGTCATAGTCTAGTCATAGTCTAGTCATAGTCTAGTCATAGTCTAGTCATAGTCTAGTCATAGTCTAGTCATAGTCTAGTCATAGTCTAGTCATAGTCTAGTCATAGTCTAGTCATAGTCTAGTCATAGTCTAGTCATAGTCTAGTCATAGTCTAGTCATAGTCTATTCATAGTCTAGTCATAGTCTAGTCAAGTCATAGTCTAGTCAAAGTTTAGTTCCTTCTTTTAGAATAGTGAAACATGTTAGGTACAACGGAAACATGTAGTTATAAAAAATGTCTATACATGTGTTCTTTTTGGGAATATGTATTTGTCTCATACATGTATCCACTTCCTGTGGGTAAGTTGAGTTATCCCTTAAACTCTTGCCTTTATCTTTTTATATCTTGTGTCATCGTAGCTGTCAAAAGCAATAATATTAATTTTTGTCCTGTGGTTTGTTTCCTTTTATTTTTCATATTATTTAATTTCTATATGGGTTTATTGTAATTTTGGTTGGCTTTAAGATAATTTGACAAATTGTCAGTGGCTGACTGACATATAAATTGCCTAGTGGTAACAGTAACAGTAAAAATAGAGCTTTTTTCCCCCTATATCTTTATTTAATTTATATTCTAAATTATTGACATGGTGTAGGTGCATGTTTGTGTCTGTAGTTGTAGGTTGTCAGAAACGCAAGGATATTTTGTTTTTTATATATTTTAGGGTCTATTGACATTTGATTGATTTTCTGGTAGACGGCTAATTTGCATAGAAATGTTATTTGTATTCGTTTGTATTTAGTTTTTGTGGTTTTATTTCGAAAAAAAAGAGACTTATTGACATCTAGTCCTGGCTTCACTGAAAGGGTGACATGACATAAACAAAATTGTATTCATCTCTTTATTTTAATGAGTTTTAAATATTTAAATGAGTGGCTAAATTGTTTAATATTTAGTTAAAACTAATTTTAAATGCATGTAAATTGTGACTATGCTTTTGTATGTATTTGTTAGATAAATAGATCTTAATATAGAGATAGTATTTGAAAGAGATAACATTTTCTGTTATTGACAGTTGTTTTAGCGTAAACTAATGTTTAATAGGATTTGGTTTAGTTGTGGTGATTTCATTTGAATTAGAAAATTCTAAAAGTTTTAAAATAGAGGTGAATATTTTATTCTATGCGAGATAAATTGAGAATACGTGACAGATATTTAAAAACTAAATTAAAGCATGAATAAAACAGCAATTTTAAAGTTCTCTAAAATCACTGGAATCGCATTCTAATCCCATAGGTCCCACTTCCCGGAATTGATATATTGGCCACAAATATCAATAGTTTTTCATGAAATTTAAAACAAATATTGATTATGTAAACTAAAATCACTGTACAAAATTTCGTTGAAATCGGTCTACATTTGACCATAGCTCCCATACAAACTTATGTGTCAAAATGCACTAAATGAGACTAAAATCACTAAAACGCTCGTAAATCTGAAGGCAATGAGCATTTTAAGTTTAGTTTTTTGCAAACATAGTTTTTGTAATAACTATAGTCAATTTGCCAAATTTCGAGATAATCAGTCCACATTTGACCCTAGCTCTCATATAAGTCCAAATGACGGCAACAGCTTTAAAATATAAGTTTTGAGAAAATATTTGTATGATGGCAAACTTTAACAAATATTTGTCTTTATGCAGAAAAAAAAGATGAACTTTGACCTTAGTGGTGAAGGATATCGCATGGTCGGCCTTGACCGACTATATCACTTTTTTAGTTGTTTTAAATTTAGCTCTAGTTTTCGAGATATAGCTTTGTAAAAATATGGAGGAGGTTGCGCAATAAATATTGGCGTAAGTCAAAAAGTGTTCACTTTCTTGAACTAAGTAAAAAACCGAAATTCTGTAACAAAATTGTCGTTCAGAAACATTAATTATTTTTTTAATCCGAGTTTGGAAAATACATTTTTTTGTTTGCAAAAAAAATATTTTTTTTTTATATTACAAAAATAATCAAAAAACAAATTCAAAAAAAAAAAGTAAGAAAGTGCTATAGTCGGTCAAGCCCGACCATACAATACCCTTCACCACTAAGGTCAAAGGTGTTTTTTCTCCTGTATACAGACAAATATTTGCTAAATTTTACCATCATAAAAACATTTTCTCAAAACGTGTATATTTAAGCTGTTTCCGTCATTTGGACTTATATGATAGCTAGGGTCAAGTGTGAACTGATTATCTCGAAATTTGGCAAATTAATTACAAACTTAAAATTCTCATTATCTTCAGATTTACGAGCGTTTTAGTGAATTTTGTCTCATTTAGTGCGTTTTTAGAGAAGAGTTTGCAAGAGCTATGGTCAAAAGTGGACCGATTTTAACGAAATTTGGTATAGTGACTTTAGTTTACATAAGCAGTATTTGTTTTAAATTTCATGAAAAAATATTGATATTTGAGGCCAATATATCAATTCCGGGAAGTGAGACCTATGGGAGGTACCATAAATAATGGACCGATTTTGACGAATTTCAATAGCCATATTCCCATTATCAAGAAAATGATCTATGCCAAATTTCATCAAATTATCTTTAGAATTGCGACCTGTAGTTTGATTACATGGTTTATATGGGGGTCTATCCAGCCAGACGGACGGACTGACGTCGCTAAATCGACTCAAAAAGTGATTCTAAGCCTATTGATATACTAAAAGGTGGGTCTTAGACAAATATTTCCATACATTACATACATCAGCACAAACTTATAATACCCTTTCCACATATGGTGGTGTAGGGTATCAATATTGAATATATAACTACTCGGCTTAAAAAAATAATTAGTGATTCTGAAAAGCCATTTTGTTATTTAATTACGGTTTTTTGACTTAGCTCAAGAAAATAAATAGTTTTCGATTTATGAGTATATTTATTACACAACTTCCTCTATTTTTTTGCAAAGCTATATCTCGAAAACTAGAGCTAACCAAAAAAAAAAAACAAAAACGGTTAGTACCATTGAATTGAGCTTGCTCGAATTATCTTTACCCACTAGGTTTTCCTTTTTTGTTAAAAAAAAAAGCTATCAAAATCGATCACAGTTAAATCTTTTTTATCAAATCGATATTACTAATACAAAATTTGTTTTAAAATTGCTTTTAAAATAGAATTGAAAATATATTTTTGCTACTTAGAGCATAAAGCATAACTACGAAAGAATAACTGACTAAATCAACGATTTTATGCTTGACCAATGAAATAAAACCAAAAAAGGAGCGTAAAAGTCTCAAACCATTCCTAAACACTCGTAATGACGCTTACAAGCTTAGGACACACACTTCCACAATTGCCACCTCCCCATAGAGTTACCCAAATAACGGAACGTCCGTTTGTCTGTCACTCAATTCATTTACTAGAAATTTTGCTGAAACAATTTTCATTCTAAAAAATTGTTTTAATATGTTTTTATCGTATGTGAGTGTGTGTGTCTCAATCTTAAATGTATTTGTGTAAATTACTTGCATTATCCGAAATGTGCTGAATCTACACAAAAATACAATTCTAAATTTTGCAATCTTAGATTGAAGTATTTTCATGTCGGTCCATTTTCTTCTCCATACATATGTTTATGTTGATGATTGTGTCTTCATCTCGATAGTTGTACAATCTGCATCTGCAACATCACAGGGAGTGGAGTTGAATATAATAGAGCAGCTGCAAAATATTCTATAATTTGTTAAATATTGATACACGCACAAACAAACACCCACACTCTCATACATAACAACAAATTTTAGTTAAAATTGGAAAAAACTCGCATTCATGTGTAGATGGGTTTTTCTTTTTGGAATTATGGGAAAAATTGCACCAGATTTGATAAAAGGATTTCTATTTTCAAAAGTTAAATTCTTGAAAAGAAAATAGTTGTGCAATATTTGCTAACAACAAATTTAATTTTACGAAATAATTAGTTATCAAAGCAAGAAGCAAATCGATAGAAATTCAATTTTGAAAAAGAACATGTGGTCACTTGTAGTAGTAGCCTAAACATTGGTTAAATAAAGGAAACCTAAAGAATACATTTAGGAGATAGCAGCAAGAAACAATTTAAAGACAACAAAACGATCAACATTAAAATGATAATCCATATCTGAGTCACCTCCTTAAAATTAAGTCTGATGGCTTATAAGACCTTATCTGAAAAAATATTAAATACAAATTAAATTTTTATAGAAATTGTTCAATGATCAAATTCTTCTAGAAAAAATTGCTCAATGATCAAATTTCTCTACCAAAAATTGATCAATGATCAAATTTTTCTAGAAAAAAATGATTAATGATCAAATTTTTCTAGAAACAATTGATCAATGATCAAATTTTTCTAGAACAAATTGCTCAATGATAAAATTTTTCTAGAAAAAATTGATCAATGATCAAATTTTTCTAGAAAAAATTGATCAATGATCAAATTTTTCTAGAAAAAATTGAAATTTTTCTAGAAAATTAATCAATATCTTTATAGAAAAAATTTCTTAATGATCAAAATTTTATAGAAAAAATGGATCAATGACAAACCTTTATAAAAAAATTGATCAACGATCTTATACAAAAATTTGATAAAAAAAAATGATTAATGATCAAATTTTAATATAAAAAATTTGTCAATGATCAAATTTTTATAGAAAAAAATAGATCAATAATCAAATTTAAAAAAAAATTGATCAATGATCAAATTTTTTTATAAAAATTTGATCAATGAACAAATTTTTATAGAAAAAAATGATCAATGTTCAAATTTTTATAGAAAAAATTGATCAATGATAATTTTTATACAAAATTTTGATCATTGATCAAATTTTTATACAAAATTTTGATCATTGATCAAATTTTTATACAAAATTTTGATCATTGATCAAATTGTTATAGAAAATTTTGAGCATTGATCAAATTTTTATAGAAAGTTTTGATCATTGATCAAATTTTTGTAGAAAATTTTGATCATTGGTCAAATTTTTATAGAAAATTTTGATCATTGATCAAATTTGTATAGAAAATTTTGATCATTTATCAAATTTTTATAAAAAATTTTGATCATTGATCAAATTTTCATAGAAAATTTTGATCATTAATCAAATTTTTATAGAAAATTTTGATTATTGTTCAAACTTTTATAGAAAATTTTGATCATTGATCAAATTTTTATAGAAAATTTTGATCATTGATCAAATTTTTATAGAAATTTTTGATCATTGATCAAATTTTTATAGAAAATTTTGATCATTTATAACGTTTTTATAGAAAATTTTGATCATTGATCAAATTTTTATAGAAAATTTTGATCATTTATCAAGTTTTTATAGAAAATTTTGATCATTGATCAAATTTTTATATAAAATTTTGATCATTGATCAAATTTTTATAGAAAGTTTTGATCATTGATCAAATTTTTATAGAAAATTTTGATCATTTATAACGTTTTTATAGAAAATTTTGATCATTGATCAAATTTTTATAGAAAATTTTGATCATTTATCAAATTTTTATAGAAAATTTTGATCATTGATCAAATTTTTATAGAAAATTTTGATCATTGATCAAATTTTTATAGGAAATTTTGATCATTGATCAAATTTTTATAGAAAATTTTGATCATTGATCAAATTTTTATAGAAAATTTTGATCATTGATCAAATTTTTATAAAAAACTTTGATCATTGATCAAATTTTTATAGAAAATTTTGATCATTGATCAAATTTTTATAGAAAATTTTGATCATTGATCAAATTTTTATATAAAATTTTGATCATTGATCAAATTTTTATAGATAATGTTGATCATTGATCAAATTTTTATAGAAAATGTTGATCATTGATCAAATTTTTATAGAAAATTTTGATCATTGATCAAATTTTTATAAAATTTTGATCATTGATCAAATTTTTATAGAAAGTTTTGATCATTGATCAAATTTTTATAGAAAATTTTGATCATTTATAACGTTTTTATAGAAAATTTTGATCGTTGATCAAATTTTTATAGAAAATTTTGATCATTGATCAAATTTTTATAGAAAATTTTGATCATTGATCAAATTTTTATAGAAAATTTTGATCATTAATCAAATTTTTATAGGAAATTTTGATCATTGATCAAATTTTTATAGAAAATTTTGATCATTGATCAAATTTTTATAGAAAATTTTGATCATTGATCAAATTTTTATAAAAAACTTTGATCATTGATCAAATTTTTATAGAAAATTTTGATCATTGATCAAATTTTTATAGAAAATTTTGATCATTGATCAAATTTTTATATAAAATTTTGATCATTGATCAAATTTTTATAGATAATGTTGATCATTGATCAAATTTTTATAGAAAATGTTGATCATTGATCAAATTTTTATAGAAAATTTTGATCATTGATCAAATTTTTATAGAAAATTTTGATCATTGATCAAATTTTTATAGAAAATTTTGATCATTGATCAAATTTTTATAGAAAATTTTGATCATTGATCAAATTTTTATAGAAAATTTTGATCATTGATCAAATTTTTATAGAAAATTTTGATCATTGATCAAATTATTATAGAAAGAGAATAGTTTGGTTGCTAATATGCAAAGAAAAAATTTCAGTTTTGTTAGTAATTTAACATTTATTTCAAGATTTTTGTTTATAATTTTAACTAACAGTTTTTTTTTTATAAAAAAAGTAAAAAATAGGTATTTTAACTAAAGTCCAGCATTAGTAAAAATTATAGACATATTTCCACCTAAATTCATTTGACAACAAATAAACAATTAATTTCGTTTTTGCAAACGTTTCAGGTAATAAAATTATAAATTATTTTACTTATTATCTTATCTAATTAAAGCAAAATTAAGAATTAATAAATACAATAGAATTATCAAATAAGTATGTAGATATTGTAGAATAGAAAGTTAATAGAAATTGTAAAATCAATCAAATCAAATTAAATCAAGTCTATTGTTGTCACAGAAGCCAATAGACACTAAGTAAATATTTGATTAAAACTGCGCGACATAATGAAGTTCAATGATTAGCCACTAACACTATAAAGAGTGTTAGAGATATTTGTTATAAACAAATTAAATCAATAATTTATTAAAACTTTAGAAACAGCTTAAAAGTGAAGCTTCCGATAAAGACGCACAGTAGGCGTGCTAGTCAATCGATCTTATTTGTCAGTAGTCGTTTTTGGGCGGCATTTGTGGAGCCGTCCTCTAATAAAACTTTCGATATAAATTCGTCCCATTTCGTTTGCCATTTCTGTAGGGCAATCACCTTTTGGTCGGGAGTCATGGCACTGTAATTAATAGAATTCAGAGCCAATTTTTTAAGTAATCTAAGATCGGCATGGGCCGAAGCTATGCCTAGGAAAGCCATATAGAAGTCATGAGTCAAGGGTGTAGCCATCCAGAATGAGGGATCATCGGAAGAGATAACAACAGGATAGTTGTCTGCAAATAGATGAGAGCAGGGATGATTACGATAGTCAGCTACCAACTGTAAGACTTGATTGGAAACAGGATTAACTTCTACGGCAATATTACGTTCCTTAAGCATTTGCAGGACCAAAGGATGTTTGATTAAAGCAAAACCATGACCAATTCGCTTGGTGCCCAAAAGAACAGCATCTATAAGATTTTCATCGACTGAAGAGCCAAACCAATTGGTTTCGCCCGCATGGAAAAAGAAATCGATATTATCAGGCATGTCCAGCAGTTGGGGTATAAAATCTTTCAAGGGACGTCCCAGTTCCTCTTGGCCCACTAAATCGAAACCAGCCACAAAATCGGGATATTTTTCCTAAAATAAAAATATTATAGAAATATGGATTTATGTCTTCAATCTTGTAGGATTACCTTGATTTCTATACATGTTTTTATGTATGTTTTGAAACTATCATCGTCTGTATTTCTCAAAGGAGCATAGATCAATTTGGCTCCTATGAAATCGGTATTAGCTGCCATGAATTTATCTAAAGTTTCCTTATAGATGCGAACTGTATCGAGGGCGGTATATTTAGTATCATCCAAGTCGTAAAGCTAGAATGACAAAGCTCAAAACATTAAAATCTAAATTTTGTATACAAATTTTGGTAAAAATAATTTTTACAACAAAAATCTTGAATTTATAAATTTAATAAAATATTGAACAAAAACAAAATTTTTTGCATAAATTTTCAATATTTTTATAAAAAAATTTTACCAAAACTTTGATCAATTCTTCAAATTTTTTCACAAAATTTCATCAGTATTCAAATAATTCTAAAATTTTTTAGAAAAATTTAGTCCATGATCAAATTTTCTGTAAAAAATTTTTAAAATTATCTAAACAAACATTTTATTAAAAAATTGATCAATGATCAACATTCTCTATAAAAATTTGATCACTGATCAAAATTTTCTATAAAAAATTTAATCAATGATCCAAATTTTCTATAAAAATTTGATCAATGAACAAAATTTTCTTTAAAAATTTGATCAATGATCAAAATTTTCTTTAAAAATTTGATAAATGTGAAAATTTTTTATAAAATTTTGATCAATGATCAAAATTTTCTAAAAAAATTTGGTCAATGATCAAAATTTTCTATAAACATTTTATCAATAATCAAAATTTTCTATAAAAATTTGGTCAATGATACAAATTTTCTATTAACATTTTACCAATAATACAAATTTTCTATAAAAATTTGATCAATGATCAAAATTTTCTATAAAAATTTAATCAGTGATCAAAATTTTCTATAAAAACTTAATCATTGATCAAAATTTTCTATAAAAATTTGATCATTGATCAAAATTTTCTATAAAAATTTGATCGCTGATCAAAATTTTCTATAAAAATTTTATCAATGATCAAAATTTTCTATCAAAATTTGATCAATAATCAAAATTTTCTATAACAATTTCATCAGTGATCAAAATTTTCTATAAAAATTTGATCAATTATCAAAATTTACTATAAAAATTAGATCAATAATCAAAATTTTCTATAAAAATTTGATCAATAATCAAAATTTTCTATAAAAATTTTATCAATGATCAAAATTTTCTATAAAAATTTGATCAATGGTAAAAATTTTCTATAAAAATTTGAGCAATGATAAAAATTTTTTAAAAAAAATTTGATCAATGATCAAAATTTTCTATAAAAATTTGATCATTGGTCAAAATTTTCTATAAAAATTTGATCATTGATCAAAGTTTTCTATAAAAATTTGATCATTGATTAAAATTTTCTATAAAATTTGATCATTGATTAAAATTTTCTATAAAAACTTGATCATTGATCAAAATTTTCTATTAAAATTTGATCATTGATCAAAATTTTCTATAAAAACTTTTCTATTAAAATTTGATAATTGATCAAAATTTTCTATAAAAATTCATTTCATTTTCATACTTACAATTGGTAAAGTGGTACGAAATTCCAAATATTGCACTTGGTCGGCACGAAACTCCTCCAAAGCGTTATAAAAGTAATCCGACCATACGGGAGCATAAAACAACAAACCATTTAATAGACCAAATATATTTGAAAACTGCTTCCACGCCTCATTGTTATCCAAAAATTTGACTGTGGGATATAAAGTCAAACGTTCCCTTAAATAGGCATCCACCTTATCGGCACCATGTAATTCTCTCACTTTCGATAACAACTCATAAGTGCAGTCCAAATCCGTGTCGGCGGCTGGTCTTATTTTTGAGAATTTCAGTGCTAACGCCTGCTTATCACTGTTGGCCTGACACACCCACAAATAGTCGCGATAAGTAAGTTTTATAATAAAATCTGTGCTGCAAAGTGCGGTATCGTGAGCATGCAAGACGCCACCTTTAGGCATATTTGAAAGCATTTGAAAGAGATTTGATTTGCGGATATCATCCAAGACTTGAAACATATGCTGAGAGGGATTGAAGGAATGTGGTGTAAGTAAACCTTTATCATATTCTGCGGTCTTGAATTGCATGATAAATTGATTGGCTTCCAGTTCGCGTTGGGTTAATGAGATATCGGCTCCTAAAGATTTTGATTCTTCATAACGAAAGAATATATCACGTAAAGAATTGTAGGCCTCGGGAGTAGGTCTGCGAGAAGTTTGTGTTTGAGAATTCTCCACTTGAGGTGGATGCTGTATCATATGATTGGCTCTTAATCCTCGACGGCGAGCTTCGGTATTTGATGTGATTAGCAAAAGGACTCCCAGAGTCCCAATGTAATTAAATAATTGCATTTTATTAACTTTTTTATTAATTTGTTGTAATTTAACTGCAGCGAATTTTAAAATTTGTTCTGCTCCTTACGATAGCAAGAAGCCAACTATTTCTTGATCACTACAAAATGTTTAACATTTGTTTTCTCACTCTCTTTCTCTTTGTATAGTTTGTATATCACTCTCATTTAATTTTTCTTGAGCAAAAAATAAAATATTACAATCTATTCATTGATATGGGTTTAATTTGTTAATATGTGTGAGAAATTTTACACAATTCAAGTGATTTTGTTTATTATTGTGCACTATTGGGTATTCCAAAAAAAATTCTATTAAAATTAGATCAATGATCAAAATTTTCTATAAAAATTTGATCAATGATCAAAATTTTCTATAAAAATTTGATCAATGATCAAAATTTTCTATAAAAATTTGATCAATGATCACAATTTTCTATAAAAATTTGATCAATGATCAAAATTTTCTATAAAAGTTTGATCAATGATCAAAATTTTCTATAAAAATTTTGATCAGTTATCAAAATTTTCTATAAAAATTTGATAAATGATCAAAATTTTCTATAAAAATTTGATCAATGATCAAAATTTTCTATAAAAATTTGATCAATGATCAAAATTTTCTACAAAAATTTGATCAATGATCAAAATTTTCTATAAAAATTTGATAAATAATCCAAATTTTCTATAAAAATTTGATCAAAATTTTCTATAAAAATTTGATCAATAATCAAAATTTTCTATAAAAATTTAATCAATAATCAAAATTTTCTAAAAAAATTTGATCAATAATCAAAATTTTCTAAAAAAAATTTGATCAATAATCAAAATTTTCTAAAAAAATTTGATCAATAATCAAAATTTTCTATAAAAATTTGATCAGTGATAAAAATTTTCTATAAAAATTTGATCAGTGATAAAAATTTTCTATAAAAATTTGATCAATGATCAAAATTTTCTATAAAAATTTTGATCAATTATCAAAATTTTCTATAAAAATTTGATCAATGATCAAAATTTTCTATAAAAATTTGATCAATGATCAACATTTTATATAAAAATTTGATCATTGATCAAAATTTTATATAAAAATTTGATTATTGATCAAAATTTTATATAAAAATTTGATCATTGATCAAAATTTTATATAAAAATTTGATCATTGATCAAAATTTTATATAAAAATTTGATCATTGATCAAAATTTTCTATAAAAATTTGATCAATGATCAAAATTTTCTATAAAAATTTGATCAATGATCAAAATTTTCTATAAAAATTTGATCAATAATCAAAATTTTCTATAAAAATTTGATCAGTGATAAAAATTTTCTATAAAAATTTGATCAGTGATAAAAATTTTCTATAAAAATTTGATCAATGATCAAAATTTTCTATAAAAATTTTGATCAGTTATCAAAATTTTCTATAAAAATTTGATCAATGATCAAAATTTTCTATAAAAATTTGATCAATGATCCACATTTTATATAAAAATTTGATCATTGATCAAAATTTTATATAAAAATTTGATTATTGATCAAAATTTTATATAAAAATTTGATCATTGATCAAAATTTTATATAAAAATTTGATCATTGATCAAAATTTTATATAAAAATTTGATCATTGATCAAAATTTTGTATAAAAATTTGATCAATGATCAAAATTTTATATAAAAATTTGATCAATGATCAAAATTTTCTATAAAAAATTTTTCAATAAAAATTTGAGCAATGATCAAAATATTTGATAGAAATTTTATCAATAAAAATCTAACAGCGAACTTTTTTGAACACCCACTATTTTTTATTCTCTCGCTTATTACTTAATTTCAAATAAATGAAAAATTTTATTTTCGTATTAAATTTTCTTTGAGTTTCTTTTTATTTACAAAAATTTGAAGTGAAACGTTATCGTCCGTCGATTGTTATTTATTACGAGCGTATGGTGCATAATTTCTTATCGGTAACAGCATAAACCCTGACAATGATTAGTCGAAGCGCGTTTGGTTGCAGTTGTCGAGATGGGGGTTCATTTTAATGTTTATTGTTTGCGATAAGAATTTAGTTGTGGAAGTAAGAAGCAATTGTGATTGTTAATAATTTATTTGTTTATTAGTTATGAATTTTGATTTGTTTTGAGTGTTAAGAAATGATTGAGTATCATTAGAGATAAAACTTTGACTGATTTGGGGGAAAGAAGAAGTAATTATTTGCATTAAGATTGTTTCATTTTGGCTAATTTATGATATCAAATAATTTAAAACAAGATTTAAGTTTGTATCTTTTGTTTGCATTTATCATTATAATTAAAATTTAATTTATCCTTATCCTTACAATTTAGATTATAATTTATCCCGTAAATAATCTAAATTACGCGATTTAATGAAATATCCTCACCCTCAACAAATAAAAAGTCCTCTTATCGCATACATTGACTCGACAAAATTAAAAAAAAATAAGTTCCAAAAAATGTATATTTGTTATATCAAATGATTTTTAGGCTAAAAGTTATTAATACTTATCTTCTAAATAAAATTTCTAGTTAAAAATTCTTTAAGTTTGATAATTAAAGGGGCTAAAAATATAATACGAAAACGTGTCGATAGTGATTTGGCTAATTTTAGTCTAATAGCGTCATAATAAAATATTCATTATCAACAACTTCTTTATAGCCCCTAATATAACCGCAATAATGATTTATGGTCTATATAATTTTATTCAACTACTGGCAAAGAATAAAAGCTCTTTTTAGGATTTCAAAAATCTAACAGGAAATAATACAAAATTTGTCAATAATTTTAAATGTCTAAATATAAGATATTGGTCAAATATTGAATATTTGGTCATATATCAACATTTTATCAAATATTTAAATATTTCCCAAAAATTAAAATTTTCTATAAAATTTAAATGCAAAATTTTTCTATAAAAATTTGATCAAAAATCAAAATTTTTCTATAAATAATTGATCAAAATTTTCCTATAAAAATTTGTTAAATGATCAAAATTTGATCAATGATCAACATTTTTCTATAAAAATTTTATCAATGATCAAAATTTTTCTATAAAAATTTGATCAATGATCCAAATTTTTCTATAAAAATTTTATCAATGATCAAAATTTTTCTATAAAAATTTGATCAATGATCAAAATTTTTCTATAAAAATTTAATCAATGATCAAAAATTTTCTATAAAAATTTGATCAATGATCAAAATTTTTCTATAAAAATTTGATCAGTGATCAAAATTTTTCTATCAAAATTTGATCAATGATCAAAATTTGTCTATAAAAATTTAATCAATGATCAAAATTTTTCTATAAAAATTTGATCAATGATCAAAATTTTTCTATAAAAATTTGATCAGTGATCAAAATTTTTCTATCAAAATTTGATCAATGATCAAAATTTGTCTATAAAAATTTGATCAATGATCAAAATTTTTCTATAAAAATTTGATCAATGATCAAAATTTTTCTATAAATATTTGATCAATGATCAAAATTTTCCTATAAAAATTTGATAAATGATCAAAATTTTTCTATAAAAATTTGATCAATGATCAAAATTTTTCTATAAAAATTTGATCAATGATCATAATTTTTCTATAAAAATTTTATCAATGATCAAAATTTTTCTATAAAAATTTTATCAATGATCAAAATTTTTCTATAAAAATTTGATCAATGATCAAAATTTTTCTATAAAAATTTAATCAATGATCAAAATTTTTCTATAAAAATTTGATCAATGATCAAAATTTTTCTATAAAAACTTGATCAGTGATCAAAATTTTTCTATCAAAATTTTATCAATGATCAAAATTTGTCTATAAAAATTTGATCAATGATCAAAATTTTTTTATAAAAATTTGATCAATGATCAAAATTTTTCTATAAAAATTTGATCAATGATCAAAATTTTTCTATAAAAATTTGATCAATGATCAAAATTTTTCTATAAAAATTTGATAAATGATCAAAATTTTTCTATAAAAACTTGATCAATGATCAAAATTTTTCTATAAAAATTTGATCAAAATTTTTCTATAAAAATTTGTTCAATGATCAAAATTTTTCTATAAAAATTTGATCAATGATCAAAATTTTCTTTAAAAATTTGATCATTGATCAAAATTTTCTGTAAAAAATTTGATCATTCATCAAACATTTCTATACAAATTTTATCATTGATCAAAAATTTCCATAAAAATTAAATCAAAATATTCTATAAAAATTTGATCATTGATTAAAATTTTCTGTAAAAATTGTATAATTTACTATAGAAACTATTTTGCTATTGGAAAAATTAACTATAGAAAATTTTTTGTTTTAAAAAAAATTCTGCAGAAATTTTTTTTTTTTTATTAAATTTTTCGTTATTAAAAAATTTCTGTAGCTAATTTTTCGCTATTAAAAAAATTCTCTATAGAAAATTAAAAAAACTTGCCATAGAAAATTTTTCGCTTTTAAAATAATTTTATATAGAAAATTTTTCGCTTTTTAAAATTTTGTATAGAAAATTGTTTGCTATTAAAAATTTTGTATAGAAAATTTTCTACAGAAAATTTTTCGCTATTAAAAAAATTTTCTATAGAAAATTTTTCGCTATTAAAAAAATTTTCTATAGAAAATTTTTCGCTATTAAAAAAATTTTCTATAAAAAATTTTTCGCTAGTAGAAAATCTTTCATAGAAAATTTTGCGCTATTAAACAATTTTTATTGAAAATTTTACGTCGCTTCAACTTTCAAACAATTTTACAATTAAAATGTTAGTCATTTAGCATTTTTTGATATTAGGGTGGGATAAAACCTTAATGACAATAATTGTTTGTCAAAAATTTAAGAAATTCCCAAAAATCAATAAAACCCCGTCCTAGGTAGTTTAGTTCTAGGAGACTAAGAGAAGAATTTTAAAAATACAAATATCAAACCAGGAATATGGATATTTCCATTGTAAACTGCAAAAAGCTGCACTTACAACCCAACAACAACTATAGAGCAGAGTAGCCCAAACACTGATGGTGCTGCTATAAGTGGTGGGAAAAGAAATTCTGAAGACACATGTACACCACATACATACATACAATTATTATTGTGAGTTTAAAAAAATGTTTCCAAAATCTTCCCAAAAAATTCAATAATTCGCTATCCCAGCTAGCAACTTATCAGCAAAATGAGTCTTTTGGGATTCTTATAGATGATTAAAAACTGATTAATCAGTTTGGTGATCTAAAAAAGATTCCAAAAAGACTCCTTAAAACGCTTAAAAAACGTCTAGTTTATAAAAGCACAAACAATTCGTGCAGAATATGTGCAGTCAAAATCTAATCGAGCAAACGATCCTAATACGACTATTTTCTATGTTATTTAAATCAGTTTGGTGATCAAAAAATACCACAAAAAGACTCAGAAAATTCCTTGAAAGCGACTATTTGATAGCCGAATGTGTACAATCAGTTTGGAGATCAAAAAAGTGTACAAAAAGACTCATAGACACTTAGCGAGCGACTAGTTAAAAATAGCACAAAAAATCTTGTAAAATGTGCGTAATATAACTATTTTTAGGTAATAAAAAAAAAGTAAACAAAAAGACTCGTATCTTATTATGGGAGCGCGTCGACTACTAAGCATAACATATCATATTCAGAAGCCTAGGTTCGATCCTCGGTCTCGGGATCATCAATTTCTGTAATTATTAACGCAACTTCACTGTTCGAAAAATAGATATGACGTGTTCTAAAAATAGATATACTGTGTTGTGTAATTAAAAGCTTTATTCTTTTTTTTTAATCTAGCAAAATGTGTGCAGTCATATTCTAATCAGCAAAACGAGTCATTAAAGACTCGTTTTGAAGAGTCGCATAAAGGGTACCATTTTCTCGCACAAAGAGATCATTTTTGACTCAAAAGTGATATCATTAACGATCATTTTAATTGTGCAGTGAAGTCAAAAAGACTCATATTTGATTAAAATTTTCCAAAAATTCTAGCTGGGATGAAACACTTGATAAAGAAAAATTTCATTCTCAGTTTGTAATATTTAGACATTTAAAAATGTGCTTATGTGATAGTGGGCACCACTGATTTAGGGAATTACAGATAAAAGTCTTCTATTCGGATATTATAGGACAAGGAGAGGACAAGAGAAGGAGAGAGAGTCTTGTTGTAAACACAAAGAGTAAAAGAGATTAAATTTTCTAAAAATAACAATAAAACTTAAGATAATAAACAAAAAACATATGTTTCAGACTCAATTTTCAAAATTAAAACTCTGGATGGGAGTTTATGTTGCATGTAAAGAAATAAATGCTGCATCTGCAGCAGTTGCAACTTATTACGGGAATAATTGTGTATTACAAATAAATCCCCTCTTGAACAAGAGAGCGTGTTATAAGATTTAAAAACAAAAGACTTGTGGTATTAAAAAACGTTGAAGGGGGTTGTTTGGTTTCATGCCTCTTGCAACATTTCAGTTTAAAACGTGTTTAACACTCGAAAGGAATACAGCAGAATTTTTGATTTAGTTGTTTCCTGATAATTTTAGTTTACATTAAAAAAAAATAAACCAAAGACTAATTTTTAATACAAGAAATACAAATTTTTTAAAAAATAATGGAAAAAGTAACAAAGAATATTTTAATACAAAAAGGTAAATTATTTTAATAAACAGTGATAAATGTATACGAAAATTTAATATTAAGTTTTAAAGATAGAAAAAATATTTAGATTTTATTATAAATAAAAAGTTAGTGGGAGTTCCAAAGATGTCCTAATCAATTCTGATATTTAGAGTAAATATTACTACAAACGCCAGCAAAAAATTTCAAAGACTTTTTTCTTTTAAAACTTGTTTCTGTAGAATATGATTAGCTGTACATTTTTTTATAGAAAATTTCCAAATAATTTTTTTTTTAATTTTTTCAATACAAAATTTAAATATGGAAAAATTTTCTATGAACATTTTTTAATATACAAAAATTTTCTGTAGAAAAAAATTTAAGATCGAAAGATTTTCTATAGAAAATTTTTTTACAAAACAAAAATTTTATACAGAAAAAATATTTTATGGAACAAACATTTTCTATAGATTTTTAGGTAGAAAGATTAAAAAAAAAATAAATTATGTAGACAAATTTTCGATATAAAAAATTTTAAAATAGAAAAAATTTTTATATAGAAAAATTTTCGATAGAAAAAATTTGTATTTAGAAAAATTATCGATAGCAAAAATTTGTATATAGAAAAAATATCGATAGAAAAAATTTTTATACAGAAAAATTTTCTATAGAAACAATTTTTAAATAAAAAAAAATTCTATAGAAAAAATTTTCTTATAGAAAAATTTTTCATAGAAAAAAAATTTTTATAGAAAATATTTTTATAGATAAATTTTCTATAAAAAACATTTTTTATAGAAAAATTATAAGAATTTTCTATAGAAAAAAAATTTAAATAGAAAAATTTTCCAGAGAAAAAATTTTTATATAGATAAGTTTTTTATAGAAAAAATTTTAATAAAGAAAAATTTTCTATAGAAAAAATTTTACATACGAAAATTTTATGTAAAAAAATATTGTATATAAAAAAATTTTATAGATCTTTTATAAAAACAGAATTAAATATAGAAATATTTTCTATAGAAAAAAATTTTATATAGAAAAACTTTCTATAGAAAAATTTTCTATAAAATAAATTTTTAAATTGAAAAATTTTTCTATTGCCTAAAATTTTATATAAATTTAATATAGAAAAATTTTCTATATAAAAAAGTTTTGTATAGAAAAATTTTCTATAGACAAATTTTTTTTCTATAGAAAAATTTTCTATAGACAAATTTTTTTTCTATAGAAAAAATTTTTATATAGAAAAATTTTCTATAGAAAAATTTTCTATAGAAAAGATTTTTATATAGAAAATTTTTCGATAGAAAGAATTTTTATATAGAAGAATTTATAATAGCAAAAATTGTTATGTAGAAAAAAATGTTGATAAAAAAATTTTTTATATAGAAAATATTTCGATAGAAAAAATTTTTGTATAGAAAAATTTTTCAATAGAAACAAATTTTATATAGAAAAATTTTCGATTGAAAAAATTTTCTATAGAAAAATTTTCTATAAAAAAATGTTTATTTAAAAAAATTTTCTATAGAAAAAATTTTATATAAAAAAAATTCTATTGGAAAAATTTTTATGTATAAAAATTTTCTATAGAAAAATTTTATATGGAAGAATTTTGCATAGAAAAAATTTGTATATAGAAAAATTTTCCTGAGAAACAATTTTTATATAGACAAATTTTCTATAGAAAAAATATTTATATAGAAAAATTTTTATATAGAAAAATTTTCTATAGAAAATATTTTAATAAAGCAAAATTTTTTATAGAAAAAATTTTTATTTAGTAAAATTTTCTATTGAAAAAGAATTTATAAAAATTTTATATAGAAAAGTTTTTATAGAAAAAATTTTAATATATAATTTTTCTATAAAAAAATATTTACATAGAAAAATTTTCAATAGAAACAATTTTAATTAAGAAAAATTTTCTATAGAAAAATTTTGAGTAAAAAAAATGTATAAAGAAAAATTTTCTACAGAAAAAAATTTTATATAGAAAAATTTTCTATTGAATAAAAAATCTATATAAATTAAATTAGAAAAATTTTCTGTAGAAAAAATTTTTATTAGAAAAATTTTTTACACAAAAAATTTTTAAATAGAAAAATTTTTTTAGAAAAGATTTTTAAATAAAAAAAATTTCTATAGAAAAAATTTTTATATAGAAAAACTTTCTATAGAAAAAATTTTTATATAGAAAATTTTCGATAGAAAAAATTTTTATATAGAAAAATTTTCTAAAAAAAATTGTCTGTAGAAAAATTTTTTTTTATAGAAACTTTTTTTAGAATAAAATTTTTATATAGAAAAATTTTCTATAGAAAAAATTTTTATATAGAAAAATTTTCTATAGAAAAAATTTTTATATAGAAAAATTTTCTATAGAAAAAATTTTTATATAGAAAAATTTTCTATAGAAAAAATTTTTGTATAGAAAAAGTTTCGATAGAAAAAATTTTTATATAAAAAATTTTTGATAAAAAAAAATTTTATGTAGAAAAATTTTCGATAGAAAAAATTTTTATATAGAAAAATTTTCGATAGAAAAAATTTTTATATAGAAAAATTTTCGAAAGAAAAAATTTTTATATAGAAAAATTTTCGATAGAAAAAATTTTTATATAGAAACATTTTCTATAGAAAAAATTTTAATAAAGAAAAATTTTCTATAGAAAAAATTTTTATATAGAAAAATTTTCTATTGAAAAAGAATTTATATAAATTTTATATAGAAAAGTTTTCTATAGAAAAAATTTTAATACTGAAAAATTTTCGATAGAAAAAAATTTTACATATAAAAATTTTATTTAAAAAACGTTGTATCTAGAAAAATTTTGTATAGGAACTATTTAATAAAGAAAACTTTTCTATAAAAAAAAGAATTAAATATAGAAAAATTTTCTATAGAAAAAATTTTATATTGAAAAACTTTCTATAGAAAAAATTTTATATTGAAAAACTTTCAATAGGAAAAATGTTTAAATTGAAAAATATTCTATTGATTTTTAGTCAATACAGAAAAAAGTTTTATATAGAAAACTTTTCTATACAAACAATTTTTCAGTAAAAAAGATTTTGATATAGAAAAATTTTCTATAGAAAAAATTTTTATATAGAAAAATTTTCTATAGAAAAAATTTGTATATAGAAAAATTTTCTAAAGAAAAAATTTTTATATAGAAAAATTTTTTAAAGAAAAAATGTTTATATAGAAAATTATATAAAACATTTTTTCTAAAAAATATTTATATAGAAAATTAAAAAAAAAAATGTAAAAATGTATGTACACTATTTTTTCCTATAAAAATTTTTATGAAGAAACATTTTATGCATATACAAATTTTTTTCGAAAAAAAGTTTTTTAAAAAATTTTTTCAGAAAAATGTTTATATAGAAAAATTTTTATTCACAAAATTTGTATATAGAAATTTTCTGTAAAAAAATTTTTACAAAATCTTATCCTTTATAATTTTCCATACTTTCAGATTTCATCAATCAAAACTCCACAGCCGGACGCTCATCCAGATACAAATCTCCCCTTTTGCAAGATCTCAATTACGACTGTTTGAGAGAAATCATCCAGCACTTGGACCTGGCCGCACAATTTTCTCTACTTAAATCATCCAAACAATTTTTACAGATAATACTCTACGATATATGGTATCCGTTTTATGATGATATATTCGATATATCCAAAGATCAGTCTATGCTCAAGCAAACCAAAGATTTTCAGCTTGACTTGTTAAAACTTCTTATTAAAAACTTTTCTGGAATTAAGGGTATATCGTTGGGAATATTTCAAAAGTTTTTAATTAAAATTCCTAATGAAGACTTTTCGAATATTTCAAAATTAAGTATAACAAATTTTAATATTGATCAAACTGGATCTCATATTTTACATTTTAAAAATTTTGATAAATTTCCCCATTTACAGGATTTAGAACTGATTGACTTAAGCTTAAAATTCTCCTCTAGGGATACATTTTTAGCCTTAAGATCTTTAAATTTAAGAAATATTATTGTATTAAATGATGGAGAGGGTGACTTTTTAAAACAAATTTTGAACTATAATTTGGAAAAATTAACTCTTATTCTACCTCCCGCAAATTTTGTAACCTACAACAATTTCTCGGAAATCGAGAAATGTCTACAACTAAAAGAACTTACCATAAGCTTTCATTATTTATATGACCCTCGGATACTGGATTGTATTTTAAATCTAACCTCTTTGCAGATACTAACCCTAGAATCCAAAGACAACTTTTATTTTACCTCCAAAGATCATACAATATTTTATGTTATTCTAAAGATCTTCTCACAAAATCCCTATAAATATATTAAGACCCTACATCTGAATGGCATGCCCGAAAAAAATTTCTTTTTCTGCCCTTACCTACAGGATATTACTCACCTTAATTGGATAATTACCAAAATTTTCCATCGCAAATCGGATGGTTCCGTGGAATGGAAATCGGATATACCTCAAGTTATTAAATCATTTTATGATTTTCTTGTGGACACAAAAGGTCTAAGGCAAGTCTTTGTAAGAGATAATATTTTTCATAAGAAGCGGGTGATCAAGGAATTAGATTTTGTGGAAAAAATCCAAGACTTAAGAATGGCTAAAGGTTTTGAAAGACTGAAGTTTGTAAATAATTATAAGGAATTTAGTTTAAGTAAATCCCTTAAAGATCTGACAGAGGGATCGGTAAGATTTTTTATGGCTAAAAGGGATTAGTTTAAGGTTATTTTTTGCAAATAAAAATATAAATAACACTATTAAAAAAAGAATTATACATTGTTTTTTTTTATATATAATTTTAAGATTCAGGTAAGTATAGCAATCAAGTCTTCTATAGAAAAAATGTTCTATAGAAAACATTTTTACATAGAAAAATTTTCTATAGAAGAAAATTTTATATAGAAAAATTTTCTATAGAAAAAAATTTTATATAGGAAAATTTTCTATAGAAAAAAATTTTATGTAGAAAAAAATTTTCTATAGAAAAATTTTCTATAGAAAAATTTTTATACAGAAAAATTTTCTATAGAAAAAATTTATATACCGAAAAATTTTCTATAGAAAATTTTTTTATAACGAAAAATGTTCTATAGAAAATTTTTTTATAACGAAAAATGTTCTATAGAAAATTTTTTAATAACGAAAAATGTTCTATAGAAAATTTTTTAATAACGAAAAATTTTCTGTAGAAAATTTTTTTATAACGAAAAATTTTCTATAGAAAAATTTTTTATAACGAAAAATTTTCTATAGAAAATTTTTTATAACGAAAAATTTTCTATAGAAAATTTTTTATAACGAAAAATTTTCTATAGAAAATTTTTTATAACGAAAAATTTTCTATAGAAAATTTTTTATAACGAAAAATTTTCTATAGAAAATTTTTTATAACGAAAAATTTTCTATAGAAAATTTTTTATAACGAAAAATTTTCTATAGAAAATTTTTTATAACGAAAAATTTTCTATAGAAAATTTTTTATAACGAAAAATTTTCTATAGAAAATTTTTTTATAACAAAAAATTTTTTTATAACGAAAAATTTTCTATAGAAAATTTTTTTATAACAAAAATTTTTTTTATAACGAATAATTTTCTATAGAAAATTTTTTTATAACGAAAAATTTTCTATAGAAAATTTTTTTATAACGAAAAATTTTCTATAGAAAATTTTTTTATAACTAAAAATTTTCTATAGAAAATTTTTTTATAACGAAAACTTTTCTATAGAAAATTTTTTTATAACGAAAAATTCTCTATAGAAAATTTTTTTATAACAAACAATTTTTTTATAACGAAAAATTTTCTATAGAAAAATTTTTTTTAACGAAAAATTTTCTATAGAAAATTTTTTTATAACGAAAAATTTTCTATAGAAAATTTTTTTATAGCGAAAAATTTTCTATTGAAAATTTTTTTATAACGAAAAATTTTCTATAGAAAAATTTTTTATAACGAAAAATTTTCTATAGAAAATTTTTTTATAACGAAAAATTTTCTATAGAAAATTTTTTTATAACGAATAATTTTCTATAGAAAATTTTTTTATAACGAAAAATTTTCTATAGAAAATTTTTCTATAACGAAAATTTTTCTATAGAAAATTTTTTTATAACGAAAAATTTTCTATTGAAAATTTTTTTATAACGAAAAATTGTCTATAGAAAATTTTTTTATAACGAAAAATTTTCTATAGAAAATTTTTTTATAACGAAAAATTTTTTTATAACGAAAAATTTTCTATAGAAAATTTTTTTATAACGAAAAATTTTCTATAGAAAATTTTTTTATAACAAAAAATTTTCTATAGAAAATTTTTTTATAACGAAAAATTTTCTATAGAAAATTTTTTTTATAACGAAAAATTCTCTATAGAAAATTTTTTTATAACAAAAAATTTTTTTATAACGAAAAATTTTCTATAGAAAAATTTTTTTTAACGAAAAATTTTCTATAGAAAATTTTTTTATAACGAAAAATTTTTTATAGAACATTTTTTTTTAACGAAAAATTTTCTGTAGAAAAATTTTTTATAACGAAAAATTTTCTATAGAGAATTTTTTTATAACGAAAAATTTTTTATAGAAAATTTTATTATAACGAAAAATTTTCTATAGAAAATTTTTCTATGACGAAAATTTTTCTATAGAAAATTTTTTTATAACGAAAAATTTTCTATAGGAAATTTTTCTATAACGAAAAATTTTCTATAGAAAATTTTTCTATGACGAAAATTTTTCTATAGAAAATTTTTTTGTAACGAAAAATTTTCTATAGAAAATATTTTTATAACGAAAAATTTTCTATAGAAAATTTTTCTATAACGAAAATTTTTCTATAGAAAATTTTTTTATAACGAAAAATTTTCTATAGGAAATTTTTCTATAACGAAAATTTTTCTATAGAAAATTTTTTTATAACGAAAAATTTTCTATAGAAAATTTTTCTATAACGAAAATTTTTCTATAGAAAATTTTTTTATAACGAAAAATTTTCTATAGGAAATTTTTCTGTAACGAAAATTTTTCTATAGAAAATTTTTTTGTAACGAAAAATTTTCTATAGAAAATATTTTTATTACGAAAAATTTTCTATAGAAAATTTTTTTATAACGAAAAATTTTGTAAAGAAAAATTTTCAAAAGAAGAATTTTTTTTTTTTTTTTAACGGAAAATTTTTTATAATGAAAAGTTTTCTAACGAAAAGTTTTTTGTAACGAAAAAATTATTTTTAACGAAAAATTTTCTATAGAAAAATTTTTTATAACGAAAAATTGTCTATACATAGTCAGAGTTGTCCTTTAAGTTCTGGAAATAATATAGTAAACCTTGACTGACTATACCTCTTTATACTTGATCGTTTTCACGCTTTTAATATTTGCTTGTACATACAAAAACTAAACTAGTTTTGGTCGGTTCAAGTCTTTAAGAAGTTAACTCAAATACAAATTTTGAAAAATTTCAAACACTGAAAATAACCGATATATTGTTAACCCTAAATGTAAAACTGACATTATTATACAGAAAACAAAACCATAACGAAACTTCAAAAAAAATTTCAAGTTTAATCAAAATTGTAAAAATCTTTCTCAAATATTTTTCCATAATTTTTATTTTCTAATAATTTTTAAAAATATTAGGCATTAGCATATTAACAATAGAATCTATATAAATTTAACTACAAAATTGTTACATAGAACAAAATACTAGAGCCAACTTTTGAATGCTATAATAATTTAGATAAATTAAAATAAAATAAATTTTGTTGCAAACAAAAAAATGTGTGATCAAAATCATTGTTATTCTCAGAGTACGAATTGTCCTGCAACTTTTCGCAGCGGTTCCCTGGCAAGAGCTGGTGCTTGTTCATCTGTGGCATCGCCTTCGGCATGTCCAACAAATCAAGATTATAGGCAAAATATGGTAATATAATAATATTAAATTTTATTATCGTTTAAAACTGATTATTTACTTTTAGTACTACTTTCAAGGTAGTCCGGCTTCAGATTTAAGAAATCCTTCTAGGGCCTGTGTCAATCCAGGTTACAGGCAAAATGCGGTAAGAGAATCCTTTTTATTTTCGATACCTTCTCAAGACTGTGTATTTTTTAGCGTTACAACAGAAGAGGTAGGGCATTTAACCCAGCTAATGATGTCGCAGGAAGAGTCTATTCCAATTTACAGTCATCTCAATCAGTTATTGATTCCACAAGGGGATGTGGACTAGGTAGAGGTAGAGCTTTCAATCCGGCTTATGATATTTCAGAAAAGCGAGTACACGTGTGTAATATGCAGGGGTCTCAAACAGGCCTCGATTCATCTGTGCCATTGGAATGTGAAGTAGATCAAAGTTATAATCAAAATCTGGTAAGAATAATTTTTAAATTTTATTTTACTGTTTTTTAACACCAGTTTTTATTGTTTATTGCTTTTTTAGAGAGCCTCTCATGGTAGAACTTTTGATACATCTAAAGATATCTCTGGAAATCTAAGTTCAGCTGTCAATAAACATTTAGCGCAAAAAAGCGATCGTCTTAATTTAGAACATGAAATGGCTAAAAATAAAAATTTTGCTATAGAGCGTTTAATATCCGAAAATAGTCCCATGACTTATGAAAGTTCTCGTAGTCAACAATTGGCTAATGCTGCTAGGGGTAGAGCTTATGAATCAAGTATGCCGCCACAGCTACGTAGCCAAAACCGAAGTCGACCGGTGAGTGTTGGTTTTACATAGTTTTTGTTAATTAATAAACTAAATTTTATAAATATTCAAATAAGACCGGTAAAACTCTGGATATAAGGGCTGAGACCCGACGAATTCAAGACTTAGAGGTGGGTATTGGAACTAGATAGTTTTTGGTTTAAAAAAAAAGTGATACCTTTAATTATAGGATCCCCTAAATGTCTATCAGAGTAGAGGTGAAAACATAAGTAAAGGACATCGAATGGATTTGGATAGGGTGGGTATTGTTTTAATCGCGTCAATAATATTTAATACTCTAAGACTCTTTAACTATGTACCTCAATCTGTCATCAGATCTGGTTAACCATGTTTCTAAATTCAAAGATTTTTTTACCATTGCCTCTGTTATTATATCAAATTACATGAAGGTATATATATAAACAAATTTTCTATAGAAAATTATATTTTTTTTAATTTTTTATCAACATTTTTTCTATAAAAATTTTCTTGTCAAACACTTATCTAAAGAAAATTTTTTTATCAAAAATTTTTCTAAAGAAAATTTTTTTATCAAAAATTTTTCTATAGAAAATTTTTTTATCAAAAATTTTTCTAACAAAATTTTTTTTATAAAAAATGTTTCTATTTCTATTTTTTTTATCAAAAATTTTTCTATAGAAAATTTTTTGATAAAAAACATTTTCAGTAGAAAATTTTTTATCAAAAATTTTTCCATAGACAATTTTTTATCACAAATTTTTTTATAAAAAATATTTTGTAACAAAACTTTTTCTATAGAATATTCTTTTATCAAACACTTTTCTATAGAAAATTTTTTTATCAAAAATTTTTCTATAGAAAATATTTTTATCAACAGTTTTTCTATAGAAAATTTTTTTATCACAAATTTTTCAATAGAAAATTTTGTTATCAAATTTTCTATAGATTTTTTTTATTAAAAATTTTTTATAAAAAATTTTTCTATATAAAATTTTTTTTTACCAAAATTTGTTTATAGAAAATTTTTTATAAAAAATTTTTCCATAGACAATTTTTTATCACAAATTTTTTTATAAAAAATATTTTGTAACAAAACTTTTTCTATAGAATATTTTTTTATCAAACACTTTTCTATAGAAAATTTTTTTATCAAAAATTTTTCTATAGAAAATATTTTTATCAACAATTTTTCTATAGAAAATTTTTTTATCAAAAATTGTTCAATAAAAAATTTTGTTATCCATAATGTTTCTATAGAAACGTTTGTTATCAAAAGTTTTTCTATAGAAAATTTTGTTATCAAACTTTCTATAGAATTTTATTAAAAATTTTTTATTAAAAATTTTTCTACAGAAAATTATTTTTATCAAAAATTTTTGTATAGAAAAATTTTTATCAAAACTTTTTCTATAGAAATTTTTTCATCAATAATTTTTTTATCAAAAATGTTTATATAGAAAATTTTTTCATCAAAATTTTTCTATAGAAATTTTTTCTTTTAATGCGTCCATAGACTATTTTTTTCAAAAATTTTTCTATAGCCAATTTTTATTAAAAATTTTCAACAGAAAACACTTTTATCAAAAATTTTTCTGTCGAAAATATTTGTATCAAAAGATTTTTAACAGGAATTTTTCTATATAAAACTTTTCTATGAAAACTTTTCTATTAAAATTTTTTTATCAAAAATTTTTCTATAGAAAATTTTTTTATTCAAAATTTTTCTATAGAAAAATATTTTATCGAAAATTTTTCTTTAGAAAAAAAATTATCGAAATTTTTCTATAAATTTTCTTAAGGAAAATTATTGATAAAAAAATTTTCTATAAAAAAATTTCTAAAGAAAAATTTTCGATAAAAATATTTTTAAATGTAAAATTTTTGATAAAAAAAAATATCTATATAAAAATTTTTTTATCAATAATTTTTCTATAGAAAACTTTTTTAGCAATAATTTTTTTATCCAAAATTTTTCTATAGAAAATTTTTTTCTTGGTTCAACTAAAAATTAATTTCTTTCGAAAATTTTTTTATCAAAACTTTTTCTATAAACAATTTTTTATCAAGAATTTTTCTATAAACAATTTTTTATCAAAAATTTTAAATAGAAAATTTTTCTACAGAAAATATTTGTATCAACAATTTTTCTATAAAAAATTTGTTTATCAGGAATTTTTCTATATAAAATATTTTTATTAAAAATTTTTCTATAAAAAAATTTTCTGAAGATATATATAAATATAAATATCCTTAATTATAATCCCTCATTGTCATAAAATAGCTTTAGTGCAACTTAATAGCTTTTATTTTATTAACTAATAAATTAAAATTCTATTGTCTCTTAGATTTCCAATTATAATATACCAGCTTTTAGTCCTGACGGCCCAGCCGGTCGTTCTTTTGATCCAGCAAGAGATTTAGCATTTCGACGTATGAATCAAGCACAACCTAAACAACAACGCTCGGTATCTTGCCCTACCCCAATACTTACGCCCAATGCCCCTCCTATTGGTATTATTCCACCTACACCAAAAACATGCCGCAGACCGACTCAGTCAAATAGAGTCAGCCCCGATAGATCCGCTTCACTCTCACCGGCCGATAGACCCAAATTTACTCCTGGAGGAGATCTAAAATCACCTTCAAAATATCCGGTTGGTTCGAATGGCGATAGCATTAATGAAGCCAGGGCAGTTGTAACGAAAACTACTACAAATATTAGAGTGAGTACTCCTCTGTCCAGTAATTCGCTTCTAGTATTTTTAATACCTAACAAATTATTTTCAGCAAGCAAATCCCGAGGAAACTTCCAGACTTCCGGTTTATCCTAAAACTCCCGACATTATACCAGAACAATATGATGATCGTAGTCGTAGATCGCTGGTAAAAAAAACCTCTTTTCTAAATAGTTTAATTTTTTAAATAATTTACCAATTGTAAAATTTTTGCAGACACCAACTCAGACCAGACAAATGTCCTATGGACCATCCCAGTCCTTGAATTCAACGGTAACTTTGTAAATGTACTTTTTTAGTTTGTTTTTTAATTTATTTTCTAAAATTAGTGTCTATCTGGTATGGACCAGTCGATGGAAAACAGATTTATTAACCCAAGAAACTGTCCAGCCTTACAAAGATCGGTAACTATGGCTTAACTCTTCAATATGAAGAAAAATCGAAATAACTATTATATATATTTTTAGCCATCTACGACGCCATCTAGACCGAGATATGAAGTAAGTTGGAGAGTTTATTAGAACAATGACTTTCTTGCAAATATAAACACGAATTTTTTTAATATTTGTTTTTTTTCAGAAGGATACATCTAGAAATTTAGGCATCACTTCTCGATATGACAACCAATGCTCTCGATTTAATGTAAGATTTTAAAATCTTTTAAGTTAGTTTTGAAATACTAAATAAACAATTTTTTCTAAAGGAATCCTTCCCCGACCCTATGAGACCCCGACTTCAAAGTCCGTCTCCAGAATCATTTCAGGTACGTAAATAAATTGATAGAATTTACGAAAAAAAATTGGTATTGGATTACAATGGAAATTCAATTTTATCATAATATATAAAAAAAATTGTTATCCCTTGATCCGATTTGTCTGAAATCGGATGAATACATCCTAATATTGGTACATTTGCTATTATTAAGCTATGTTAAATAGTCTTCTGTGGACCGGTCTATGAAAAGGGAAAAGGTGGCTTATGCCCACGGGTCTTCGCAAAGGCGCAAAAAATAGTCGGCAGAGTTGCCGTTTTTTAAACTTTTAACTAAAATAGGTATTTTTTCGAAGTGTAGTTCTAACGTTTTAAAAAGAAAAAGTTTTCTACTCCATTTTTTTTAATATTTTTAAAAAAAAAATTCAATAGAAAATCATTTTATAAAAAAATTTTCAATTTTCAATTGAAAAATTTTTTTATCAAAAATTTTTCTATAGAAATATTTTTATCAAAAATTTTTCTATAGAAAATTTTTTCATCAAAAATGATTCTATTGAAAATTTTTTATCAAAAATTTTTTTTATCAATAATGTTTCTATAGAAAATTTTTTTATCAAAAATTTTTCTATAGAAAATTTTTTTATCAAAAATTTTTATATAGAAAAATTTTTTTATCAAAAATTTTTCTATAGGAAATTTTTTTATCAAAAAATTTTCTATAGAAAATTTTTTTAACAAAAATGATTCTATAGAAAATTTTTTTTTTATCACAAATGTTTCTATAGAAAATTTTTTTATCAAAAATGTTTCTATAGAAAATTTTGTTATCAAAAATGTTTCTATAGAAATTTTTTTTATCAAAAATTTTTCTATCGAAAATTTTTTTATCAACAATTTTTCTATAGAAAATTTTTTTATCAAAAATTTTTCTATAGAAAATTGTTTTTGTCAAAAATTTTTCTACAAAAAATTTTTTTAATCAAAAATTTTTCTATAGAAAATTTTTTTATCCAAAATTTTTCTATAGAAAATTTTTTTATCCAAAATTTCTCTATAGAAAATTTTTTTATCAAAAATTTTTCTATAGAAAATTTTTTTATCAAAAATTTTTCTATAGAAAATTTTTTTATCAAAAATTTTTCTATCGAAAATGTTTTTATCAAAAATTTTTCCATGGAAAATTTTTTTATCAAAAATTTTTCTATAGAAAAATTTTTTTGTCAAAAATTTTTCTATAAAAAATTTTTTATCGAAAATTTTTCTATCGAAAATTTTTTTATCAAAAATTTTTCTATAGAAAATTTTTTTATCAAAAATTTTTCTATAGAAAATTTTTTTATAAAAAATGTTTCTTTAGAAAATTTTTTTTTTTTTCAAAAATTTTTCTATAGAAAATTTTTTTATAAAAAATGTTTCTTTAGAAAATTTTTTTTTATCAAACATTTTTCTATAGAAAATTTTTTTATCAAAAATTTTTCTATAGAAAATTTTTTTATCAAAAATTTTTCTATAGAAAATTTTTTTATCAAAAATTTTTCTATAGAAAATTTTTTTATCAAAAATTTTTCTATAGAAAATTTTTTTATCAAAAATTTTTCTATAGAAAATTTTTTTTTATCAAGAATGTGGGAAGTGAAGGAAGATGAAAACTGAAATTTGTTTGTGTTTTGTTCAGTCGATGATCTACGCTTTTACTTATGGCTTATGAACATAATTTTGAAAGGTTTTGTTTGTAAAATAAGTAATAATACGAGGTTTTCGATTTGTCTAAATTGGGGATAATCCACCTGAAGAGATGGCCTAACCAAACTAAACGCGTCGAGGAATTTTGGTTTCTCCGCAAACAATTTTTGGCTTTTTATCAATAAATTGGTCTGTTACATTAATAAATAAATCTAACAGATTTGAGATCAAATGCGAATAGTCATTCTTTTTGAAAATTTTTTTATTAAACAGTTTTCTAAAGAAAATTTTTTTATCAAAAATTTTTCTAAAGAAAATTTTTTTATCAAAAATTTTTCTAAAGAAAATTTTTTTATCAAAAATTTTTCTATAGAATATTTTTTTTGAAAAATTTTTCTATAAAAAATTTTTTATCAAAAATTTTTCTATAAAAAATTTTTTATCAAAAATTTGTTTATAGAAAATTTTTGTATCAAAAATTTTTTATAAAAAATTTTTTTATAGAAAATTTTTCTATAAAAAATTTTTTATCAAAAATTTTTTTATCAGAAATTTTTTTATAGAAAATTTTTGTATCAAAAATTTTTTTATAGAAATTTTTTTGGATCGAAAATTTTTCTATAGAAATTTCTTTGGATCAAAAATATATAAAAAAAATATAAAAATCTAAAATTGTTTAATATTAGAATTTATTTCTGTTTTGAAAAATATTCCCAATATTTACAAAATATTCCCAATGTTTACAAAAATAATAGTGTCGTGGAAATAATGTTCGAGATTATATTTCTTTGTTCTCTCGAACCATATATTTTGTTGCTATAAATTGGATTTTGATTTGTTTCTTGCCTATTTTGTTTTTGTCTTGTCATCATCCAAATTCCAACTGAATGATTTTAATACTAATTTTCACGAGTTTTATGTATTTATGATCATGGTATTTACGAAAATTAAAAAAATTCATCGGCTGCTGCTGGAAAGGGCTGCCTACTCCTGCTTATGACTCAAAAAACAAAAATTCGAAAAAATTATATAAGAATTTCGAAAAATATATATTATATTGAAAATTGTTGATTCGATATGTTTATATCTAATAACCTTTTCCTCAAAACTTCAATATTCTTTATAAAACCATCAATTTTCAGGCCATACTTTAAGTCAAGGTTGGCCATTACTTGCAAGTCAGGGGTATAACAACAATTTACACTTTTACTCTTTGCATACTAAACTAACAATAACATTACATAACAATAACAAAACATACAGCAAATACAAGTCTCAGAGCACATTCTCATTTTTAGATCGAGCACTCTCATTTAAAAATTGCTCTCCATTTGGCCAACCTTAAGTAAATAAAAAATATCTCAATGCTTTTCCTACTAAAATACTTATACAATATTATCTTTTATTAGTATAATGCCTCCATGTTTCGTGAACCTGAATCGTATAGAAATTCCTGTGCCCTAGTAGATCTGACTGAATCGGAGCTTGCTTGTGACATGAAGAGAGTATGTTCTATTAAATATCTATACAAATTGTTATACACAAGTTATCTTAAAAGTTCATTCCTCTACAGACACAACCTCGTGCCGTACGTCCTTTACAAGACCGTACACAACAACATTTTATATCAGACGAAGTTTCGCCTTGCTACGATCCCAATGCCCAAGATGTAAGATTTTACATAAGCTCATACCCAAAGAGTTGTATAATATTTCATATTTTTTAGGGAGTTAGTTATCCCGAAGAAGAATCTCCCGAAGAATGTCATTTAACTAAAGAACAAGTGTGCCCACCTTGTCCAAAATGCGATATACCCCAAGAGAGTTTGTTCCGCTGTTTGGCCAAAAAATTAAGTTCAACTTATAATTTTATTGCTTCTTTGCTCTTAAATCAAGAGCCAAAAGCATTGGAAGCTTTAGAGGATGAGGAACAAGGTGTGGAAAAAACGGTATGTATCAAAACCGATGATGATGGTAGGCGTGTAGTTAAAAAAGGCGTAATTACAAAAATTAAGCTCTAGATTTTTTCTATGTTGTTATTCTTAATTCGTTTAAAACTTAGAATTCAAGTCAGAACAACTCTAAAATATTTTTGTTCAGTCAATGCATGGGATGGTAGCACTGTGCACACGCTCATAAGAGAAAAAACTGCTTACTTACACATAAGCTATTTTAAAACATCGTCAATGGTAGGCCTGTCAGATTTGTCGATTTATCAGCATTTTGGCGGCTTTTTACTTGAAAAATAGTAAGGCGCCGATATGCAGATTTTTGCTACAAAATTGGCGATTTTTATCAATATCAAGAATCAACTTGACTTGAGTTTTAATATTTTTTTTAAAAATATATGACAAATCAGACGTTGAAAAACGATATAAGTTTTCAATAATTTCTATACATTTAAAATTACAGAGTCGAATTTTAAGAACGAAATAAAATTTTTTTATAAAAAATTGTCCCATATAACATTTTCAATATAAAGTTTTTTCTATAGAAACATTTTCCATTAAAATTGTTTCTGTAGAAAAATTGCATATTTGAATTTTTTCTGTAGTCAAATTTTCACTTAAATTTTTTCTATCAAAAATTTCTCTATACAAAATTCATATACAATTTTTTGTTTAATAGAAAAATTTTCCATATAAAGTTTTTTGTTTAGAAAAAATTTCTACGTAATTTTTTTTTGTGTAGAAAAATTTTCCATACATTCCATATTTTTTATATAGAAAAATTTTTAACATAAAATGTTTATTAAAAAGGTTTATCAAATAATAATAAATAATTGTAATAAATTGGGAACTTAGTGCAATACACTATAGTAAAACTTTTTAATTAAAATTTTTTTGTATGGAAAAATTTTCCATATAAAATTTTTTGTATAGAAAAATTTTCCATATAAATTTTTTTCTATAGAAAATTTTCAATATAAGATTTTTTGTATAGAAGAATTTTTTATAAACAAATTTTTGTATAGAAACGTTTTCAATTTAAAATTTTTTGTATAGAGAAATTTTCAGTATGAAATTTGTTCTATAGAAAAATTTTTAATAAAAGTTAGTACTTTAGAATCATTTTCAATGAAGTTTAATTAAAATTCGGCTATATTTGTGATATATTTTTGATTTCTGATAATTTACTTCCGATAATGCCGATTTTTTTTTTTTTAAATATGCCAATTTTTCACGAAAAATTTCTGGCTGCTCTAGTCAATGTTCAAAAACATTCGGCCCTCATTTTACTCTCAAGCACTCACTAGCTATTTGCTTGTTTAAAACCTCATGTCTAACACGGTTACATTAAGACAAACTGCTCATTCACAATCGAGTACTAACTGCTATATCCCAAATAGCCAATTGTCTGTGAAATTAAAAACAGACTTGAGCTAAAAAAAATTAAAAATGAGCAAAAATTTTTAGAGTGCCAAAAGGCACTTTTTATATTGTTCGAAAAGTTCTAGGAGATTTAAAACAGACCCTGACCATTATCCAAAATTGTACACTGAAGAAACTCATTCACAATAACTCATAACTTAATTTTAAAATATTTCACCTCACGAGAAAAATTTTTCTAGCACTCACAAAACAGAAACTCTCTCTCTCTCATTCACAATAACACATGAGTTATTTAAAAGATTTCTCACTACACTTAAGCGCACGAGAAAAAATGTTTTGTTAATTTGGAGCAGAAATTTACGATTTTTTTTTAATTCATTCACAGCATGCGGGCACCAATACCAACGGTCATGATAAGTCAATGGTAAGTTTTTGATTCAATACAGCAATTTTAAATGAGTTTAAATAAAATTTTAATAAAATTAAATTTCAGAATTATAATTTAAGTAATCTATTCGCCAGCCAGCAGTGCCCAGTAAGTATAACGAAATAGAAAAAGAATCTAAAATTCCTAATTCACAATTACAAAAGTATATATCTTTCTCATTCACAATCACACATGAGATATTTTTCAAAATTCTCACATCACTTAAACTCAAAAAAAAACTAAACTGCTAATTTTTGCTAAACTGCTAATAATTGCTTTAGTTGAGATCTCATAGAATAATATAAACTCCTTTTTTCATTTTAGTACACACAGGGTCCTCCCACAATTGCAAACGGTCATAATGATTCAATGGTGAGTTTTTGATTCTATACAGCTTTTTAAGATAAGTTTATCAATTTAATAAAAAAACATTTCAGAATCTGAACTTAAGTAAACTAATCGCAAGCCAGCAGTGCCCAGTAAGTTTTAATAAATATAAAAAGACAATTTAAAATTAATATCGCTACTTTACACTCACAAAATATAAAATCTTTTGCCATTCACAATCACTTATGAACAGGCGTAGGCTGCCATACCACCAGAAGCCGAAGACTTTATGTAATTTTCGTAAATATCACGATCATTAATGAAACTCGTAAAAATGAGTATTAAAAGCATTCAGTTTGATTTTGGATGTTAGTATAGAGAATACAAAAAACAAAATACACAAGAAACAAAATCAAAATCCAATTTATAGCAACAAAATACATGGTTCGAGAGAATAAAGAAATTAATCTCGAACATTGTTGCCACCACACTATAATTTTTGTAACCAATGCATTGTTTGAAATAAATGGGAATGTTTTTCGAAACAGAGATCAATTATAATATTAAAAAATTTTATATTTTTTTAGATAAAAAATATTTTCGAAATAAATATTTTTCTATCGAAAATTTTTGGTACAAAAATTTTCTTTAAAAAATTTTTTTATAAAAAAGTTTCATAGAAAATTTTTTGAAAAAAAAAATTTTCTGTTGATGGTCGTGAATTAAGTTTTGATAAAACAATTTTCTGTTGAAAATTTTTGATAAAGACATTTTCTATAGAAAAATTTTTGATAAAAAATTTCTATAAAAAAGTTTTTATAGAAAAATTTTCTATAAAAAAATTTTTATAAAAAAATTTTTGATAAAAAAAATTTATAAAAAAATCTTTGATAACAAAATTTTTAAGAAAAAATTTTTATAGAAAAATTTTTGATAAAAAAAACTTTTATAATTTTTATTAAAAATTTTTATAGAATAATTTTTGATAAAAAAATTTTTATAGAAAGTTTTTGATAAAAATTTTTTAAGAAAATTTTTCGATAAAAATTTTTATAGAAAATTTTTTGAGAAAAATTTTTATAAAAATTTTTTTTTTATAAAAATTTTTATAGAAAATTTTTTGATAAAAATTTTTATCGAAAATTTTTCGATAAAAATTTTTATAGAAAATTTTTTGATAAAAAATTTTTTAGAAAATTTTTTTGATAAAAATTTTTTGATAAAAATTTTTATAGAAAATTTTTTGATAAAAATTTTTATCGCACATTTTTTGATAAAAATTTTTATAGAAAATTTTTTTTAATAGAAAATATTTTATAGAAAAATTTTTGATAAAAAAATGTTTATAGAAAAATTTTCTATAAAAAAATTTTTATAAAAAAATTTTTGATAAAAAAACTTTTATAAAAAAATCTTTGATAACAAAATTTTTAAGAAAAAATTTTTATAGAAAAATTTTTGATAAAAAAAACTTTTATAATTTTTATTAAAAATTTTTATAGAATAATTTTTAATAAAAAAAAATTTTTATAGAAAGTTTTTGATAAAAATTTTTTAAGAAAATTTTTCGATAAAAATTTTTATAGAAAATTTTTTGAGAAAAATTTTTATAAAAATTTTTTTTTTATAAAAATTTTTATAGAAAATTTTTTGATAAAAATTTTTATCGAAAATTTTTCGATAAAAATTTTTATAGAAAATTTTTTGATAAAAAATTTTTTAGAAAATTTTTTTGATAAAAATTTTTTAGAAAATTTTTTGATAAAAATTTTTATAGAAAATTTTTTGATAAAAATTTTTATAGGAAATTTTTTGATAAAAATTTTTATAGAAAATGTTTTGATAAAAATTTTTATAGAAAATGTTTTGATAAAAATTTTTAAAGAAAATGTTTTGATAAAAAATTTTTATAGAAAATTTTTTGATAAAATTTTTTTTAAAAAATTTTTTGATAAAAATTTTTATAGAAAATTTTTTGATAAAAATTTTTATAGAAAATTTTTTGATAAACATTTTTATAGAAAATTTTTTGATAAAAACTTTTTTAGAAAATTTTTTGATAAAAAATTTTATAAAAAAACTTTTGATAAAAAATTTTATAGAAAAATTTTTTTTTGATAAAAAATTTTTATAGAAAATTTTTTGATAAAAATTTTTATAGAAAATTTGTTGATAAAAATTTTTATGGAAAATTTTTTGATAAAAATTTTTATAGAAAATTTTTTGATAAAAGTTCTTATAGAAAATTTTTTGGTAAAAATTTTTATAGAAAATTTTTTGATAAAAACTTTTATAGAAAATTTTTTGATAAAAATTTTTATAGAAAATTTTTGATAAAAATTTTTATAGAAAATTTTTTGATAAAAGTTCTTATAGAAAATTTTTTGGTAAAAATTTTTATAGAAAATTTTTTGATAAAAACTTTTATAGAAAATTTTTTGATAAAAATTTTTATAGAAAATTTTTTGATAAAAATTTTTATAGAAAATTTGTTGATAAAAATTTTTATGGAAAATTTTTTGATAAAAATTTTTATAGAAAATTTTTTGATAAAAATTTTTATAGAAAATTTTTTGATAAACATTTTTATAGAAAATTTTTTAATAAAAATTTTTTTAGAAAACTTTTTGATAAAAATTTTTATAGACAATTTTTGGATAAAAATTTTTATAGAAAATTTTCTAATAAAAATTTTTATAGAAAATTTTTGATAAAAATTTTTATAGAAAATTTTTTGATAAAAGTTCTTATAGAAAATTTTTTGGTAAAAATTTTTATAGAAAATTTTTTGGTTAAAAATTTTTATAGAAAATTTTTTGATAAAAATGTTTATAGAAAATTTTTTGATAAAAATTTTTATCGCACATTTTTTGATAAAAATTTTTATTGAAAATTTTTTGATAAAAATTTTTATAGAAATTTTTTTGATAAAAATTTTTATAGAAAATTTTTTGATAAAAATTTTTATAGAAAATTTTTTGATAAAAATTTTTATAGAAAATTTTTTGATAAAAACTTTTATAGAAAATTTTTTGATAAAAATTTTTATAGAAAATTTTTTGATAAAAATTTTTATAGAAAATTTGTTGATAAAAATTTTTATGGAAAATTTTTTGATAAAAATTTTTATAGAAAATTTTTTGATAAAAATTTTTATAGAAAATTTTTTGATAAACATTTTTATAGAAAATTTTTTAATAAAAATTTTTTTAGAAAATTTTTTGATAAAAATTTTTATAGACAATTTTTGGATAAAAATTTTTATAGAAAATTTTCTAATAAAAATTTTTATAGAAAATTTTTGATAAAAATTTTTATAGAAAATTTTTTGATAAAAGTTCTTATAGAAAATTTTTTGGTAAAAATTTTTATAGAAAATTTTTTGGTTAAAAATTTTTATAGAAAATTTTTTGATAAAAATGTTTATAGAAAATTTTTTGATAAAAATTTTTATCGCACATTTTTTGATAAAAATTTTTATTGAAAATTTTTTGATAAAAATTTTTATAGAAATTTTTTTGATAAAAATTTTTATAGAAAATTTTTTGATAAAAATTTTTATAGAAAATTTTTTGATAAAAGTTCTTATAGAAAATTTTTTGGTAAAAATTTTTATAGAAAATTTTTTGATAAAAACTTTTATAGAAAATTGTTGATAAAAATTTTTATAGAAAATTTTTTGATAAAAATTTTTATAGAAAATTTTTTGATAAAAATTTTTATAGAAAATTTGTTGATAAAAATTTTTATCGCACATTTTTGGATAAAAATTTTTATTGAAAATTTTTTGATAAAAATTTTTATAGAAATTTTTTTGATAAAAATTTTTATAGAAAATTTTTTGATAAAAAATTGTGTAAACAAAACTTTTGATAAAAAATTTTATAGAAAAATTTTTGATAAAAAATTTTTATAGAAAAATTTTGATAAAAAAAATTTTGTAGAAAAATTTTTATAGAAAATGTTTTGATAAACATTTTTATGAAAAGTTTTTATAGAAATTTGTCTATATTTTTTGATTTTTTAAAAAAAATTACAAAAATAAAAAAAACATTTTTTTTGGTTTTATCAAAAAATTATTTATTACAATAAAAAATAATTGTAATAAATTGGGCTATATATATATATATATATATATATATATATATATATATATATATATATATATATATATATATATATATATATATATATATATATATATATATATATATATATATATATATATATATATATATATATATATATATATATATATATATATATGTATAAAGTATAAAAAACGGCAAAAACTTTCATAGAAAAAATGTTGATAAAAAATTTTTATAGAAAAAATTTTGATAAAATCAATTTTTGTAGAAAATTATTTGATAAAAATTTTTTAGAAAATTTTTTGATAAAAATTTTTATAGAAAATTTTTTGATAAAAATTTTTATAGAAAATTTTTTGATAAAAATTTGTATAGAAAATTTTTTGATAATAATTTTTATAGACAATTTTTTGATAAAAATTTTTATAGAAAATTTTTTGATAAGAATTTTTATAGAAAATTTGTTGATAAAAATTTTTATAGAAAATTGTTTAATAAAAATTTTTATAGAAAATTTTTTGATAAAAATTTTTGATAAAAATTTTTATAGAAAATGGATTAGAAAACTTTTTCTTTTTAAAGCATCAGAACTACACATTGAAAAAAATACATATTTTAGTAAAAAGTATAAAAAGCGGCAACTCTGTCGACGATTTTTTTGTACTGTTCTCGTTGTGCCGACTCCTGCTTATGAGATACTTTTAAAAACTCTCACATCACTTACACTCAAGAGAAATTCTCACTTCACACTCAAGAATAAGTAAAAACTTTATCATTTACAATTCCTTATGAGATATTTTAAAAACTCTTACAATATTTACACTTAAGTGAAAAACTTATATGTAGAATAATATAAACGTCTTTTTAATTGTAGCAGTCACAGTGTGCTCCCACATGTCCTGTTTGTCTCGATGATTCACAGAATGCAATTGTTATAAATGATACCACAGTGAGTTTTTGATTGTATACATCAGTCTTTAATAATTTTAAAATTTGAATAAAATCTAAATTTCAGACATTTGATTTGGAAAATCTTTTTGCCACCCAGTTCCCGGTAAGTATTTATGTACATGCACTTATAATATTAATATTATTACTCTTAAGTACAAGCTGTTTTTGAACTTCTCACACAATCACAATAAGCCAAATTTAATCATTCACAATCACCATCTACCTCTTATATTGCAAAGTTAACAAATGTTGAGAAAGTAGTCTTTGACTTTTTCAACATTTTTTAACTCTTTAAACCTTGATGGTCTCTGTCTCTCACTTGCTATTTATGCTACCGTCACACACACTCACAAAAGACACTCTAAGTCATTCGCAATAGCACAAGAGGTCTTTTAAACAATTTTTTAATATCATTCACAGAATAATCTTACAAGCACGAGGCGTTCACCAGACACGGTGAGTTTTCGATTTTTTTGTTAATTTCAAATAATTTTAATATGTAAAAACTTTCAAAATTTCAGACATTTGGTCTAAAAAGTTTGCTTGCAACCCAGGGACCAAATATAACTGTAAGTTTTTATACACATATGAAAAAAAAATAAGAAAACAAGCCTAATACATTTTTTTCCGATTTAGGCCCTGGACCAAAGGTCTCTCTTCGGTGACCAATTAACGGTAAGTACTTTAAAATTGTATGTTTTACTCAGATCAACAATATAACAAATTCATTTATTCCTAAGCCTGACAGTACCTCCGCGAGACAATGCGCCAATGCCAAAAGATGTGGTCGCGTACAATTTGATAGTTCAGATAAAAGAGAAGGTTTAAAGATATATCGGTCTTTTTTAAAACCAATTATTTATTTATAAAATAATTTTTTAGTTGATCCCAATCGCTCAGTCCTTCGACAGGCAGAAATCGTTAATTTAGTCAACGACACCTACTGTCCCGGCATTATACAGGAGACTTTAGATGGCAGAGAAAATTTTAATATTCATTCATTTAATATGACAAGAAGTAAGGAATCAGCCTTGGGAGGAGATGTTTCGGTTGTGGAAGATCCTATGACATTGTTGGAAGCTTTTTCCATGCGCATAGAACAGCAAAGGTCTGCCATAGAAAAAGATCTAAATGAAAATGCTACAGAGGAACAGTAAGTAACAGCGAAAAAAATTGTAAAGCTAAAAAAACAAAATTAAACCTTCTCTTCTAGAATTGCCGCTACAATAGACAAATATTTTTCCCTTCAAAATCCCACCGACTTAAATCAATCTATTAAGAATATTTTGCTTTCGGAACGTTTGCAGGAACGTGCTCAGAGTCAACAGTCCAAAGGCACTACTTTCCAGGCAGATGTTCAAAAGTTGGCCACAACTTTCCCAGATAACTCAAATGAGAAACTAATTGCTTTTACAGGTCATACTAAACCCTCGATAGATTAGAAATCAAAAAATTTGTTTTTCAAAATTTTCCATTCCGTTTAATGAAAAAAAAAATATATTCATATTTTGTGTTTTAAAAGTATTTTTTAACTGGTATTGGTAAAAATTTTGTACAAAAGCATTTAAGAATTTATTAAAAAGAAACAAAATTTGTAATATTTATTTTTTAATGCCATGGCTAACAAAATTACTAAGTGCAGTACTAAAACTAGTACCAATGATAGTAATAATACTAATATAAAATTGAGGACTAATGCCAACTAATGATAAAACTTCATATTAGAACTAGTAAATTTAATAATATTAGTACTAAAAATAATTCTTATACAAGTTTTAATAAAAGTACCAATAATATTTTCAAAAAAGTACTAACAATAGTACTAAATATAGTATGTACTAAAAATAGTACCAACAATACTAATAAAACTATATACATATTAACATACTAATACTAATAAAATAGTACTACTAATTATAATACTAATAAAAGTACCAATAATAGTACTACAAATAGTACTTAATGTATTACTAATAATGGTTTTAACAAAAGTATCAACAATAGTACTAATATCAGTAACAACACTGGTTCTTGTATTATAACTAATTACAATTTTACAAATAGTTCTAATAAAAAGTACCAAGAATAGTGCAATAGTACTTGTTTTATTTCTACTAATACTTTTAAAGTGCTAACAATAAAACTTATGATAGTAGTACTAATAACAGTACTAAAACTAGTTATAATATTAATACTAATAATCTCGAGTCGGCGCAAAGAGAATAAAACAAAAGAAATTTTTTTATCAAAATTTTTTATATAGAAAATTTTGTTTATTAAAATTTTTTATCTGGAAAATTTTTTTCTCAAAAATTTTCCTATAAAATTTTTTATCAAAAATTTTTCTGTAAAAATTTTTTTATCAAAAATTTTTTTATCAAAAAATTTTTTATATTTATCAAAATTTTTTTTTTATAGAAAGTTTTTTATCAAAAATTTTTCTATAGAAAACTTTTTTATCAAAATTTTTTATATAAAAAATATGTTTATTAAAATTCTTTTAATAGAAAATTTTTCTTTAGAACATTTTTTATTAAAATTTTTCTATAGAAATTTTTTTTTTATCAAAAAATTTTCTTTAAAAAATTTTTTATATATATAAAATTTTTCTATAAAAATTTTTTTTATCAAAAATTTTTCTATAGAAAATTTTTTTATGAAAAATTTTCTATAGAAAATTGTTTAGCAAAAATTTCTGTATTTTTTTATAGAAAATTGTTTAGCATAAATTTTTCTATAGAAAATTGTTTACCAAAAATTTTTCTATAGAAAATTGTTTACCAAAAATTTTTCTATAGAAAATTGTTTAGCAAAAATTTTCTACAGAAATTTTTTCCAAAAATTTTTCGATATAAATTTTTTTTTATCGAAATATCTAAATATCAAAAATGTTTCTATATTCTTTTATAGAAAATTTTTGTATCTAAATTTTAGATATAAAAAATTGTTCTATAGAAAATTTTTTATCAAAAATTTTTCTATAGATGATTTTTTTATCAAAAAATTTTCTAAAAAAATTTTTTTTCAAAAATTTTTCTATAGAAAATTTTATATCGAAAATTTTTTATCAAAAATTTTTCTATTTAAAATTTTTTATCAAAATTTTTCTTTAGAAAATTTTTTATCCAAAATTTTTCTATAGAAAATTTTTTATCCAAAATTTTTCTATAGAAAATTTTTATTATCAATAATTTTTCTATAGAAAATTTTTTGGATTGAAAATATCTAAATATCGAAAATAGTTATATCTAATAGTATAACTAAAAGTACCAATATCAGTACTAATAGAAGTACAAATAGCTGCACTAATAATTGCACTTGTAATAATACTAATAACAGTTTTAACAAAAGTACTGATAATAGTACTAACAACAGTTAGAATACTAAATAGTTTGAATAATACTAATAAAAGTAATAGTACTATTACTAGTATTGACACTAGAACTTTATAACAAAGTTTTGCTCTGGGAAAAATTTTACAATAGTAGATTTTCTATACAAAAATGTTTCTAACAATTGCTTTCTTTAAAGAACAAATATTAAAACGTAAATTTTTCTTTAGAAAAAATTTAACAACGAACATTTTCGTATAAACATTTTGTTAAAAAGAAAATGTTTCTATTAAAAATAATATAAGAATATAAATTTATAATAACACTAATATAAATACTGGATCTTAAACTAGTATTATATTAAGACCAATACTAATATGTAGTAGCACTACTACCAAAATAACTATTTATACTACAACCAAACAACTACAACCAAAACAACTATTCATACTGGTGCTAATAATAGTACTATACATGTATAATAGTATTTATATATGTATTGACATTGGTACCTATACTAGTAATAGTACTAGTACAAATATTAGTACTAGTTTTACTAGTACTATTATTAGTTTAAGTTTAACTAGTACTAATACTTTTACTAGGTCAGCGAATCGAATGATTTTATTCATACCAGTACTAACAATGAGGCCCTATGCTCCACTGAGAGTTAAGGATAACAGAAGAAGTACTAATACCATTACTAATTCTAGTACTAACTCTATTTATTTCTTTGAGTGTATCATTACCAAACATTTCCATTCCAAAGCCCGTTTAATTTGTTTATTAATAACACAAATTAGACATTCACTAAATTTACTTTACAATAATATTTAATTACATTTTGCATTACAATTTCATTTAATTAAAAACATATTTATATCTCTTTGTTCCTAAGTTAATTCAGTTATTTAGAGACCATTTTCTACACCAAAAAAAAGTAATCAGTATTAAATTTCACATGACTATTTAACGAACTACTCGCTTTAAATAAGTTCATAAATTTTTAATGAGTCATTTAAAAATCTACTACTAGACTAAATGGCTAAATAGTGTAATGAAGCCAGTCGCAATAAAATCAGTAATTAAATTGCGATAGGGAATTTAATAACTACCAAATAATAGACAAATCTTGCAAAATCACTAATTAGGCAAAATCGAAAATTTGTATTAACAAAATTTTTAATTAGTATTTGCTTAATGAGGTTTGATGAAAAAATAATTTTAATTTTAGAAAATTCGGATATTGATAAGAAGGACTAATAAGATGTAATACAATTCCTAGATAAGTATAATAATTGGAAAAAGCGCAATTCTTATAAGCATCGTTACAAAATATACTTAGAAAATTTGACAGTGGGGCAAGTTTTCTATAGAAAAGTTGACAGTGGGACAAATTTTCTATAGAAAAGTTGACAGTGGGACAAGTTTTCTATAGAAAAGTTGACAGTGGGACAAGTTTTCTATAGAAAAGTTGACAGTGGGACAAGTTTTCTATAGAAAAGTTGACAGTGGGACAAGTTTTCTATAGAAAAGTTGACAGTGGGACAAGTTTTCTATAGAAAAGTTGACAGTAGGACAAGTTTTCTATAGAAAAGTTGACAGTGGGACAAGTTTTCTACAGAAAAGTTGACAGTGGGACAAGTTTTCTATAGAAAAGTTGACAGTGGGACAAGTTTTCTATAGAAAAGTTGACAGTGGGACAAGTTTTCTATAGAAAAGTTGACAGTGGGACAAGTTTTCTATAGAAAAGTTGACAGTGTGACAAGTTTTCTATAGAAAAGTTGACAGTGGGACAAGTTTTCTATAGAAAAGTTGACAGAAGGACAAGTTTTCTATAGAAAAGTTGACAGTGGGACAAGTTTTCTATAGAAAAGTTGACAGTGGGACAAGTTTTCTATAGAAAAGTTGACAGTGGGACAAGTTTTCTATAGAAAAGTTGACAGTGGGACAAGTTTTCTATAGAAAAGTCGACAGAAGGACAAGTTTTCTATAGAAAAGTTGACAGTAGGACAAGTTTTCTATAGAAAAGTTGACAGTAGGACAAGTTTTCTGTAGAAAAGTTGACAGTGGGACAAGTTTTCTATAGAAAAGTTGACAGTGGGACAAGTTTTCTATAGAAAAGTTGACAGTGGGACAAGTTTTCTATAGAAAAGTCGATAGTGGGACAAGTTTTCTATAGAAAAGTTGACAGTGGGACAAGTTTTCTATAGAAAAGTTGACAGTGGGACAAGTTTTCTATAGAAAAGTTGACAGTGGGACAAGTTTTCTATAGAAAAGTTGACAGTGGGACAAGTTTTCTATAGAAAAGTTGACAGTGGGACAAGTTTTCTATAGAAAAGTTGACAGTGGGACAAGTTTTCTATAGAAAAGTTGACAGTGGGACAAGTTTTCTATAGAAAAGTTGACAGTGGGACAAGTTTTCTATAGAAAAGTTGACAGTGGGACAAGTTTTCTATAGAAAAGTCGACAGTGGGACAAGTTTTCTATAGAAAAGTTGACAGTGGGACAAGTTTTCTATAGAAAAGTTGACAGTGGGACAAGTTTTCTATAGAAAAGTTGACAGTGGTACAAGTTTTCTATAGAAAAGTTGACAGTGGGACAAGTTTTCTATAGAAAAGTTGACAGTGGGACAAGTTTTCTATAGAAAAGTTGACAGTGGGACAAGTTTTCTATAGAAAAGTTGACAGTGAGACAAGTTTTCTATAGAAAAGTTGACAGAAGGACAAGTTTTCTATAGAAAAGTTGACAGTGGGACAAGTTTTCTATAGAACAATTTTCAGTTGGACAAGTTTCTATAGAAAAGTTGACAGTGGGACAAGTTTTCTATAAAAAAGTTGACAGTGGGATAAGTTTTCTATAAAAAAGTTGACAGTGGGACACATGGGCAACATCGGACCTAAAAATCATATATTTAATATATACCAATACTCGTAACAGATTTAGATATTAAAAAGTTGTTACATTTAATACTCTTATGTTTTTCCCATTATGCAGTAAAACAATAATTAAACAGTTTATTTAAATTTATTCAAATATAAATAGAATTGATATTAAATGGTTTTTAAATGTTTAATTATACACAGTTCAGGTGTAGATGTTTTGGAAATTTCATTTAAATATTTACATGAAGTAATTGTTTTCAGATTTTAACTTAAATACTTTGTAAATTGATATTTTTGGGAAAATTCCAAAAACTAAAATTTATTTCAATACTACTTAGATGGGCTGCAAATAAACTTTGCGTGGGTTAAATTTTGGGTGAGAGTAAAATATTTCGTAATAAATTTTTAGAAGATAAAATTTATGGAAATAAAAACATTGGAATTAATTATAGGTTTGCATTAACTATAAATCAATTAATTTTTGCTTTAAAAAAATTTTGCAAAATTATTTAAATTAAAAAAAAGTAATTTGCATATTTAAATTATATACATTTGATAATCACTGATGGTTAAATTAACAAATTAATTTTATCACTTCGATAATGATGAAGTTGTTAATTTCTTTCTTTTTTTATTTATTGCAATTAATTTGTCACTGCATTTTCCTGGTATTAATAGGTTTTTGAAGGAATTAAATCGACATATAGGAAAGGGTGACAAACAAAAATGTGGACCGATTTTTTCAAAATTGCATATCAAAATTGCATACAACGTTAATCTTATCTGTAGAAGGTTTTAGAACAAAACTTAATTTTTCTTAAAATTTATAAGGGCTTTTGGGTCGATAAGTACCTAATATTGGATGTCAATCAAATATTTCGATATGTTACAAACATTAGCACAAACCAAATATTCCCTTCTACCTATAGTGGTATAGGGTATATTTATATATGTAAAATGCAAATAATATCAGAATTATTTAACACAAACCATATTGTTAATAATAAATTAATCTGTTTAAATTCTTTACAAAAAAAAAAACAGTTGCTATTGATTTGTATGCAAAGTCTGTTTTTCAATTTACTGACGCTTATTTCTTTTTATAATCCACTTTAAAATATTATATACAAGTCAAATTACATATTAATTTTGAGATCGTATGTGCATTAGGGTCAGGTCTAAATTCTTCTATAGAAAAATTTTTGATAAAAAAATTTTCTATACAAAAAATTTTGATAAAAAAATTGTATATAGAAAAAATTTTTGATAAACAAATTTTCTACAGATAAATTTTTGATAAAAAATTTTCTATAGAAAAAGTTTTGATAAACAAATTGTCTATAGATACATTTTTAATAAACAAATTTTCCATAGAAAAATCTTTAATAAAAAAAATTTTGTATAGAAAAATTTTCTATAGAAAAATTTTTGATAAAAAATTTTTGTATAGAAAAATCTTTGATAAAAAAATTTTCTATAGAAAAATTTTTGATAAAAATATTTCTATAGAAAAATCTTTGACAAAAAAATATTCTATAGAAAAATTTTTGATAAAAAAATTTTCTATAGAAAAAATTTTCTATAGAAAAAATTTTGATAAAAAAATTTTCTATAGAAATATTTTTGATAAAAGAGTTTTCTATAGAAAATTTTTGATAAAAAAATTTTCTATAGAAATATTTTTGATAAAAAAATTTTCTATAGAAAAATTTTTGATAAATAATTTTCTATAGAAAAATTTTTGATAAAAAATTTTCTTTGGAAAATTTTTGATAAAAAAATTTTCTATAGAAAAAATTTTGATAAAAAAATTTTCTATAGAAAAAATTTTGATAAAAAATTTTCTATAGATAAAAAAATTTTTGATAAAAAATTTTCAATAGAAAAAATTTTGATAAAAAAAATTTTCTATAGAAATATTTTTGATAAAAGAGTTTTCTATACAAAAATTTTTGATAAAAAAATATTCTATAGAAATATTTTTGATAAAAAAATTTTCTATAGAAAAATTTTTGATAAATAATTTTCTATAGAAAAATTTTTGATAAAAAATTTTCTATAGAAAAATTTTTGATAAAAAAAATTTTCTATAGAAAAATTTTTGATAAAAAATTTTCTATAGAAAAAATTTTGATAAAAAAATTTCTATAGAAAAAATTTTGATAAAAAAAATTTTCTATACAAAAATTTTTGATAAAAAAATTTTCTATAGAAAAAATTTTGATAAAAAAAATTCTATAGAAAAAATGTTGATAAAAAAATTTTCTATAGAAAAATTTTTGATTAAAGAGTTTTCTATAGAAAAATTTTTGATAATTCAATAGAAAAATTTGTGATAAAAAAATGTTCTATAGAAAAATTTTTGATCAAAAAATTTTCTATAGAAAAATTTTTAATAAAAAAAATTTTCTATAGAAAAACTTTTAATAAAAGAGTTTTCTATAGAAAAATTTTTGATAAAAGAGTTTTCTATAGAAAAATTTTTGATAAACAAATTTTCTATAGATAAATTTTTAATAAACAAATTTTCTATAGAAAAATCTTTGATAAAAAAATTTTCTATAGAAAAATTTTTGATAAAAAAATTTTCTATAGAAAAATTTTTGATAAAAAAATTTTCTATTGAAAAATTTTTGATAAAAAAAATTTTCTATAGAAAAATTTTTGATAAAAAATTTTCTATAGAAAAAATTTTGATAAAAAAATTTTCTATAGAAAAAATTTTGATAAAAAAATTTTCTATACAAAAATTTTTGATAAAAAAATTTTCTATAGAAAAAATTTTGATAAAAAAAATTCTATAGAAAAAATGTTGATAAAAAAATTTTCTATAGAAAAATTTTTGATTAAAGAGTTTTCTATAGAAAAATTTTTGATAATTCAATAGAAAAATTTTTGATAATTCAATAGAAAAATTTGTGATAAAAAAATGTTCTATAGAAAAATTTTTGATCAAAAAATTTTATATAGAAAAATTTTGGATAAAAAAAATTTTCTATAGAAAAACTTTTAATAAAAGTGTTTTCTATAGAAAAATTTTTGATAAAAGAGTTTTCTATAGAAAAATTTTTGATAAACAATATAGAAAATTTGTTTATCAAAAATTAAAAGAAAAATCTTTGATAAAAAAATTTTCTATAGAAAAATTTTTGATAAAAAAATTTTCTATAGAAAAATTTTTGATAAAAAAAATTTTCTATAGAAAAATTTTTGATAAAAAAATTTTCTATAGAAAAATTTTTGATAAAAATTTTCTATAGAAAATTTCTAATAGGAATAATTTTCGAAAGAAATTAATTTTAGTTGAACCAGAATTAAAAAAAAAAGGAAAACGAGAATTATGTTAACACTCATTTCTATTTCACCTATGACCATATGATCGATTCAGTTAGACGAACTTATCCACCACAGTTTTTTCCTTTATGTTTTATATCGCTATGGTGGATAAGTTCGTCTAACTGAATCGATCATATGGTCATAGGTGAAAAAGAAATGAGTGGTAACATAATTCTTGTTTTCCATTTCGCTTAAGAATTCAGTTAAATAAATGATCTTAACTACTAGCATCTACCAGTTGGTGACACTGCGTGCTGATGAAGTCCGTAGCGGGACAGAAAATGCAGCATTCCACACTGCTAAGTGTCACATAGTTTTTTCGGTATTCCTAAAATTTATTCCATCTAATTTAAAAATCATAAATTAAAAAAAATATTTTTTGACCTCGAACCCACGGCCATCAATAGAAATAATTTTGATAAAAACAATTTTTGATAAAAAAATTTTATATAGATAAATTTTTAATAAACAAATTTTCTATAAAAAAAATTTTGAAAAACAAATTTTCTATAGATAAATTTTTAATAAACAAATTTTCTATAGAAAAATTTTTAATAAAAAAAATTGTCTATAGAAAAATTTTTGATAAAAAAAAATTGATTTAAATTATATCTCAATAGAAAGCTCATTAGACTGAAGGCATAGGTTAAACTTTATCAACTGACCTCAAACTTTGTCATCCCAACTTTTTTTTAACAAAGTAAGGGCTCACCCTAATATGCATTAACTTTGCACTTAACCATAAACTACCAACGTCAAATAAGTTAAAGTGCCAATAAAAATGTAAATAGAAACCAATTTAGATAAATAAATAGCAAATTGTAAGTTTTTACTTGCAGTTTTTAAACATTAATAAATACTTGAAAATAATATTAATAATGTATTAGATGGGAAACATTTGACAACAGAGAGTAGCAAAATATTGAGAGAGAAACAATTCAGAAGTGTTTTTAAAGAGCGGAAGTTTAAGAGGAATTATACTTGAAATATTGTTAACCTTATAGGAAAATAGAGTTATCAGACGAGGGATTTTTTTTTTTAATAACATTTAAAAGTTTTTTAACTTCAACTCGAACACTAAGATACCGATAAGTTTGTTCTGATGTATGTAACACATATAAATATTTGTCTAAGACCCACCTTTTAGTATTCCAATGGGCTTAGAATCACTTTCTGAGTCGATTTAGCGATGTCAGTCCGTCCGTCTGGACGGCTGGCTGGATGGCTGGACCCCCATGTAAACCATGTAATCAAAGTACATGTCGCAATTCTAAAGATAATTCAATAAAATTTAGCAAAGATAATTTTTTTGATAGTGGAACTATGGCTATTGAAATTCGTCAAAATCGGCCCATTATTTATGGTACCTCCCATAGGTCTCACTTCCCGGAATTGATATTTTTTCCACAAATATCAACATTTTTTCATGAAATTTGAAAAAAAATACTGATTATGTAAACCTAAATCACTGTACGGAATTTCGTTGAAATCGGTCCACATTTGATCATAGCTCCCAAACAAACTCTTCTGTCAAAACGCACTAAATGAGACCAAAATCACTAAAACGCTTGTAAATCTGAAGATAATGAAAATTTTGAGTTGATTTTTTTCATACGTAATTTTTTTTTTAAACTGTAATCAATTTAATCGGTCAACATTTGACCCTAGATCTCATATAAGTCCAAATGAAGGACACAAGTTAAATATATAAGTTTTGAGAAAATGTTTGTATGATGGCAAATTTTAGCAAATATTTGTCCTTATATTATATTTGTTGGGCTTGACCGACTATAGCACTTTCTTACATGATTCTTTTACATCGATGGCATGTTAATAGACATAAATATTTACAGAAATGTTGAATTTGCCGTGATCGAGATTCAAACCGTGGCTGAATATGATATGCAGGCGTAGACAGCCCATACCACCAGAAGCCGAAGAATTTTTGTAATTTTCGTAAATACCACGATCATGAAAGAAACTCTAGAAAATGAGTATAAAAGCATTCAGTTGGAATTGGTATGTTAGTAAAAGTGGTAGGTGACGCTTTGTCAAGGAAAATGCAAAAACAAAATATACAAGAAACAAAATCAAAATCCAATCCAATTTATAGCAATAAAATACACGGATCGAGAAAACAAAGAAATATAATCTCAAAAATTGTTCCACGACACTATAATTTTTGTAAACAATGTTAGAAATAAATGTAACCGAATCGGGAATATTTTTCGAATCAGAAATAAATTATAATATTAAACAGTTTTAGATTTTATATTTTTAAGATAAAAAAAATATTTTTTAGATAAAAAAATTTTTTAAGCTATTTTTGATACAAAAAATTTTTAATAGAAAAATTTGTTATAAAAATATTTTTCTTTGGAAAATTTTTCGCTAAAAATTATTTTTTATAGAGAATTTTTCGATAAAAATATTTTTCTGTGAAAATTTTCGATAAAAATTTATTTTAAAAGAAAAATTTTTTTCAAAACAAATTTTTCTATAGAAAATGTTTTTATCAAAAATTTTCGATAAAAATTCTAAAAAAAAATTGTCTTGAAAATAATTTTCTATAGGAAAATTTTCGATAAAAATATTTTTCTATAGAAAAATTCCTGATAAAAATAATTTTATTTAGAAAAATTTTTGATAAAAAAAATTTTCTATAGAAAAATTTTTAATAAAAAATTGTCTATAGAAAAATTTTTGATAAAAAAAAATTTCTATAGAAAAATTTTTAATAAAAAATTGTCTATAGAAAAATATTTTATAAAAAAAATTCTATGAAAAATTTTTGATACAAAAAATGTTCTATAGAAACATTTTTGATAAAAAAAATCTATCGAAATATTTTTGATAAAAAATTGTCCATAAAAAAATTTTTGATAAAAAAAAAATTTCTATACAAAACTTTTTATCAAAAATGTTTCTAAAGAAACTTTTTTACCAAAAATATAGAAAATTTTTAAAAAAATTTGCCCATAAAAAACTTTTTGATAAAAAAATTTTTATAGTAAACTTTTGATAAAAATAATGTTCTATAGAAAATTTTTTGATCAATAGATTTTCTTCAGAAAAATTATCTATCAAAAAAATTTTGATAAAAAAACTTTCAATAGAAAAATTTTTAATAAAAAACTTTTCTATAGAAACATTTTTGATAAAAAAAACTTTCTACAGAAAAAATTTTGATAAAAAAACTTTTCTATAGAAAAAATTTTGAAAAAAAATTTTCTTTAGAAAAATTTTTGATAAAAAACTTTTTATAGAAAAATCTTTGATGAAAAATCGTTCATAGAAAAACTTTTGATAAAAAAATGTTCTATAGAGAAATATTGGATAAAAAATTTTTCTATTGAAAAATTTTTGATAAAAAAATTTTCTGTTGAAAAATTTTTGATAAAAAAATTTTCTGTAGAAAAATTTTTGATCAAAAAATTTTCTGTAGAAAAATTTTTGATAAAAAAATTTTCTATAGAAAAGTTTTTGATAAAAAAAATATTTTTTAATGAAAAATTTTAGATAAAAAATTTTCTGTAGAAAAATGTAGAAAAATTTTCTATAGAAAAGTTTTTGATAAAAAAATTGTCTATAGAAAAATTTTTGATAAAAAACTATTCTATAGAAACATTTTTGATAAAAAAAAATTTCTATAGCAAAAATTTTCTATAGAGTAATAAAAAAGTTTCTATAGAAAAATTTTAAATAAAAAAATTTTCTCAAATAAAACTCTTATTACAAGCTCGAGGTCTTTTTTGTTGTTTTTATTTTATTAAATTTATTTTTAATGGAATAAATAGTCGATATTTCGCTATCCTTTGGATAGCATCATCATTTATTGTGATTAGTGTTAATGTTTTTGTTTTTTTTTTACATATTATAGTTTTAAATCCTGATGATGCTATCCAAAGGATAGCGAAAAATCGACTATTTATTAAATTAAAAATAAATTTAATAAAATAAAAACAACAAAAAAGACCTCGAGCTTGTAATAAGAGTTTAATTTGAGCAAAAGGAAAAGGTCAAAGAAAAGAATTATACATAGAAAAAAATTTTCTATAGAAAAATTTTGATAAAAAAATTTTCTATAGAAAAAGTTTTGATAAAAAAAATTTCTGTAGAAAAATTTTTGATAATTTTCTATTGAAAAATTTTTGATAAAAAACTTCTCTGTAGAAAATCTTTTGATAAAAAACTTTTCTATAGAAAAATTTTTGATAAAAATTTTTCTAGAGAAAAATTTTTGATAAAAATTTTTCTAGAGAAAAATTTTTGATAAAAATTTTTCTAGAGAAAAATTTTTGATAAAAATTTTTCTAGAGAAAAATTTTTGATAAAAAACATTTCTATCGAAAAATTTTTGATAAAAGAAATATTTTATAGAAACATTTTTAATAAAAGAATTTTCTATGGAAAAACTTGATAAAAAAAATGTAACATAGAAAAATTTTTGATAAAAATATTTTAATAAAAATAAATCGAAACCATAGATTTGTATACCCAATATAAACACCTGTGTTTTAACTAAAAAGACACGAACTTTTTTACCTGGCTTCGTATATATCACATTTTTTCGGATTAGAAAAATCTTTGTTAAATTCATTGAAATTTTTGTAAATTTTGAAGAAAAAAAATTTGTGGGATTTATGAAAATGAAAATATAATGCGAAACCTATTTTCGAGCACATGATCTTTAAGCTGTGAGTATAAAGAGAATATTTTTATAAATTAATTAATAAACAATAATCTCTTAATCTCTTGAAAAGAGATTTTAATTAAAAGTCAAAACAAAAACAATATTTTTGTAAATAATTTTTTCAAAACAAAAGCAATATAACAAATAAAATAATTTTTTTACTCAAAACAAACGGAAGTTTTTGTCTTTTGAGTTGTTTTTTAATATTATTATTTTAATAAACACAATAAAAAAATACTTGTATTGATAAACAAAGAAATATGTATGTATTTATGTACATGTAAATATTTATTTATATTTTTTAATACATTTTAATAGCACCAACTTTTCTACTAATTAATAGTTTAGCAAAAAAAAATGGATTAATAGCAAAACAAAATATATTGAAAACTGAAAAATATTGTTAATTGACATATGACATAAAATTGAACCAGAAATTTTATTAATATTAAATTTAAATATTTTTATAAAATATATTGACACCGAAATGTCACAATTTAAGCTGAATATTTAGCATAAATAATGACAGGGTCATGCCTCCTATAAACAGACAATCTATTTTTTTTTTTTTTTAATTTCAAAACGAAGTCAAAGCCAAAAATTTATCTCTAATGAGCCGGTAAACAAGTTTGTATGTAAATATTTATATGCATAATTCTTTATATTCAAAACTAAATTTTAGTTTTAAATATGGATCAAATTTGTTTTTAATTTTTTTGTTTGTTAAAACTCAAATTTATTTACTTTTTTTGTATTGAGTTGTCCCTTCTGACAAAGTTTTACTGTAAATTAAACTTTGCGGCTTAAATTTTCATTAAACTTATTATAAATTATGTATTAACGTCAATTATTGTTAATTATATTATTTTGTTAAATTTTTTGTTAATATTTAGATTTGTTCGTAGACGATTTCGTTTCCACTTTAAAAAATTGTTTATAATATTTTTGCACCTTTTGCCTAAAATTTTGTTTATTCAAAAAAAAAAAATTCTTAAAATTCACTTTGTTCTTTTGTTTATCTTTATTAACAATTTTAGATATATATTATTAATTAATAATACTATATTTGTTTTTATGTTTTTGTTATTGTTGCACTTGATTTTGTTGTTATTGTTTATGCTATTATTGGAATTTCTTTTGTATCACTTTTTTCAAAGGCCAAACACTTTCTGCCAGTCAAATGAAGACTAAACGAATGAATGACAAGACTGATGGGACACAGAACAAAAAAAGCACAAAATACAAAACGCTTCTCGATTGAGTGGAAGATGATAAATGCGGGCAGTACTAAATTGTAGATGAGGGTAAATGATTTGTTTTCTGATGTCGTTGTTGGCGGTGTTTTGCGAAAAAAAGGTTGCCAGGTCCACGAGTTTTAAAAAAAGTGTATGAAGAGTTTAAAGATAAGTTTTATTACACAACTTTAAAGTCTTGGTATAAGACTTTAAAATCTTAGTATAAGACTTTAAAGTCTTTGTATAAGACTACAAAGTCTTAATATAAGACTTCAAAGCTTTAGTATAAGACTTTTAAGTCTTAGTATAAGACTTTTAAGTCTTAGTATAAGACTTTTAAGTCTTAGTATAAGACTTTTAAGTCTTAGAATATGACTTTTAGGTCTTAGTATAGGACTTTTAAGTCTTAGTATAAGACTTTTAAGTCTTAGTATAAGACTTTTAAGTCTTAGTATAAGACTCTTAAGTCTTAGTATAAGACTTTTAAGTATTAGTGTAAGACTTTTAAGTATTAGTATAAGACATTTAAGTCTTAGTATAAGACTTTTAAATCCTAGTATAAGACTTTTAAGTCTTACTATAAGACTTTTAAGTCTTAGTATAAGATTTTTAAGTCTTAGTATATGACTTCTAAGTCTTAGTATAAGACTTTAAAGTCTTATTATGAGACTTTTAAGTCTTAGTATAAGACTTTTAAGTCTTAGTATAAGACTTTTAAGTCTTAGTATAAGACTTTTAAGTCTTATTATGAGACTTTTAAGTCTTAGTATAAGACCTTTAAGTCTTAGTATAAGACTTTTAAGTCTTAGTATAAGACTTTTAAGTCTTAGTATAAGACTTTTAAGTCTTAGTATAAGACTTTTAAGTCTTAGTATAAGACTTATAAGTATAAGACTTATAAGTACTAGTATAAGACTTTTATATATATATATATATATATATATATATATATATATATATATATATATATATATATATATATATATATATATATATATATATATATATATATATATATATATATATATATGTATATATATATATATAATTCCCCGACAACATTCCAATTGGAACAAGGGGTACTTCTCTCAGACAATGAGCTGCATCCGATTCTATTTTGAGACTCATTGAAAGGGACCTACATTTTAACGCCGGCACCGAACGGCAAATGCATTAGTTAGAGAAGTTTTACATAGCCTAATACTCAATAACCAGTGGCTAGCTGAGTTATGAGGTGAACCGCCGCTTTTTGAAAATTTATTTTTTCAAGTGAGTCTGGCCAGGGATCGAACTTGGGCCTCTGCTATGCTAGGCGGATGACTAACCTGCTATACCACGGCGGTTCAAGACTTTTAAATCTTAGTATAAGACTTTTAAGTCTAAGTATAACCTTTTAAGTCTTCTCATAAGACTTTTAAGTCCTAGTATAAGACTTTTAAGTCTTAGTATAAGACTTATAAGTTTTAGTATAAGATTTTTAAGTCTAAGTATAAGACTTTTAAGTCTTAGCATAGGTCTTTTAAGTCTTAGTATAAGACTTTTAAGTCTTAGTATTAAAGTTCTTAGTCTTAGTATAAGACTTTTAAATCTTAGTACATATTATCTTAGTATAAGACTTTTAAGTTTTAGTATAAAACATTTAAGTCTTAGTATAAGACTTTAAAGTTTGTGTATAAGACTTTTAAGTTTTATTATTAGACTTTTAAGTTTTAGTATAAGACTTTTAAATCTTAGTATAAGACTTTTAAGTCTTAGTATAAAAGTTTTAAGTTTTAGTATAAGACTTTGAGTCTTAGTATAAGTCTTTGAAGTCTTAGTATAAGACTAAGTATAAGACTTTTAAGTCTTGGTATAAGACTATAAAGTATAAGACTTTAAGTCTTAGTATAAGACATTAAGTTTTAGTATAATACTTTAAGTCTTAGTATAAGACTTTAAGTCTTAGTATAAGACTTTAAGTCTTAATATAAGACTTTAGGTCTTAATATAAGACTTTAAGTCTTAGTATAAGAGTTTTAAGTCTTAGTATAAGACTCTCAAGTCTTAGTATAAAACTTTTAAGTCTTAGTATAAGACTTATAAGTCTTAGTATAAGACTTTTAAGTCTTAGTATTAGACTTTTAAGTCTTCGAATTAGACATTTAAGTCTTAGTATACGACTTTAAAGTCTTAGTATAAGAGTTTTAAGTCTTAGTATAAGACTTTAGGTCTTAGTATAAGACTTTTAAGTCTTAGTAAAAGACTTTTAAGTCTTAGTATAAGACTTTTTAGTCTTAGTATACGACTTTTAAATCTAAGTATAAAACTTTTAAATCTTAGTATACGTCTTTTAAGTCTTAGTATAAAAGTTTAAAGTCTCAGTATAAAACTCATATAAAGATTTAATGCATCTCTTAAATGTTTGTGAGTTATTTCAAAACAAATCCGAAAGCTCTTTTAAATCAAACTATTTAAAATTTCAGTGTAAGACTTCTTAGAATATGTGTGAAACTTTAATAATATCGTTTTTTTAAAACTTAAAAGAGTTTAATTTCATATTAATAAATTGACCATTAACCACTACAGCTATTTTCTAAAGTTTTAATTACTGTACCCTACACAAATAGAAGTAGTTTTGAAAATGATGCTCATATGGAATTGAAATCAGTCACAATCTTTCTATTTCTTTTGGTACTTAACACATAATCGACCATTCGGCATTGAGATTTAGGCACATTATTGCATTTCTTTAGGCCATAAGTCGGAAGAAATGCAAAATTTTGGTATAGCCAAATATAGCTTTTACTGTGTCTTCAGATATTGAAAAAAATTTCTTAGTTTGTTTAAAATCGGTTCAGATATGACCTTGGTAGTATAGTGAATTTTATGGTCGGGTTCGACCGACTTTTGTACTTCCTTAGCTGTTTAATTTCTATTGCATTACTTATTGCACTCATGGATATTTGGCATTGAAATGAGAACATTAATAAATCCTCGCTCTTTCCTTCATTCTCTTTCTCTCTCTCTCTTTCAGATTACTGGTCAGGCCTGCCAGATTTGCTAATTTATTGTCATTTTGGCGATTTTTGATCTGAAAAATAGTAAAGTTCCGATATACAGATTTTGGCTAGAAAATTGGCGATTTTTGAGATTATATCGGAAGCAAACTTAACTTTAAAGTTTAAATAGTTTTTTTTTTACATTTATGACAAATAAGTGGATAAACAATGATAATTCCGATATATTAAAATAAAATTTTTTAATAAAAAATTGTGGTATATAAAATATATATATTTTTTTTTTTCTATGAAAAAGTTTCATTTTAAATTATTACTGTAGAAAATTTTTCAATTTAAAGTTCGAATAATTAATTCCCAAATAAAATTTTTTATTTAAAATTGCTTCTACCGAAAAACTTTTTTTTATATAGAAAAATATTACATTTAATATTTTTTTCTGTATACAAATTTTCTATTTTAAATTTTTTCCATCGAAAATTTCCCCATAAATTTGTTTTTTTTTTTTTTTTTTGTAAAGAAGAATTTTTCATTTACAACTTTTGAATAGAAAATTTTCTTTATAAAACTTTTGTACAGAAAAATTTTCCAAAGAAAATTTTTTGTATAGAATTTTTGAATAGAAGAATTTTTAATATGAAATTTTTTGCATAGAAAAATTTTTAATATAAGATAGAAGATTTTTTAATATAAAACTTTTTGTATAGAAAAATTTTCAATCTAAAATTTTTTGAATAGAAAATTTTATATTAAAAAATCTTTTGTTTTAAAAATGTTTAATATAAGATTTTTTATATAGAAGAATTTTTAATATAAAATTTTTTATATAAGATTTTTTATATAGAAGAATTTTTAATATAAAATTTTTTGTATAGGAAAATTTTCAATATAATTTTTTTCTCTAAGAAAAATTTTCAATATAAAATTTGAAAAACTTTCAATGAAAAATGTTTAATATTTGTGATATTTATACCCTTCACTACCAATATACCCTGGGTTTGTGCTGATGTTTGTAGCGCATAGAAATATTGGTCTGAGGCCCACCTTTTAGTATACCAATAGGCTTAGAATCACTTTCTCAGTCGATTTACCGATGTCCGTCCGTCTGGCTGGCTGGACCCCCATGTAAACCTTGTAATCTAACTACAGGTGACAATTCATAAGATAATTTGATGAAATTTGGCACATATCATTTTTTTGATAATGGGACCATGGCTATTGAAATTCGTCAAAATCGGTCCATTATTTATGGTAGGTCCCACTTCCCGAATTGATATATTGGCCACAAATATCAATATTTTTTCATGAAATTTGAAACAAATATTGCTTATGTAAACTAAAATCACTGAACCAAGAAATCGGTCCATATTTGACCATAGCTCCCATACAAATTCTTCTTTAAAAACTCACTAAATGAGACAAAAATCACTAAAACGCTCGTAAATCTGAAGATAATAAGAATTTTGAGTTCATTTTTCACATACATAATTCTTGCAAAAACCATAATCAACTTGCGAAATTTCGAGAAAATCGATCCACATTTGACCCTAGCTCTCATATAAGTCCAAATGACGGAAACAGCTTAAATATATAAGTTTTGACAAAATGTTTGTATGATGGCCAAATTTAGCAAATATTTTTCTTTATACACGAAAAAGAACACCTTTCACCTTAGTCGTGAAGGGTATCGTATGGTCGGTCTTGACCGACTATAGCACTTTCTTACTTGTTTTTTTTAATTTACTGTGTATTTATTTAATGACACTTCCGATTTTTTATGAACATTCTCTGGCAACTCTGTCACCGGTTTCGAATAGTTTTATAAATTTCCATATTTTAAGAGAATTTACATTAAGTTAAAATTCTCTTAAGTTTTTAGAAAATTTAGTCTTTTAATTATTTAAAAAGACCTGAAGATCTCAAATTAAGCAAAAAATTTGTCTAATAATTTTTAGAATAAAAATTTGCTTCGGAAAAAAGATGTCAGAACTAACAAACCCATTCAATAGAATAATTTAAAATCAGGATTTAAAACTTGCAAATGCATTTCTATTTTCTATTTTTTTTTTCAAATCCTGCATTTTAAACATAAATGATTAATGTCACTTCAATGATTTCCATTTTCAAATATCTCCTGCTTTACTGATAACATGTGCTGGAAAAGTAACAAATGACAAGTTCAAATGTCATCATTTTCTACTAAAATCTTTCAACATCATTCCAACAGGCAATCGAAGGAAAAAGTCATTAGTCATTCAATCTCATACTGATTAAGTTCGAAATTATGCTGATTAAATGCATGTGCAAGCATTAGCATATGCGTAGGGAATTTTTTGGGGGAGGGGGGGCTAATTCCGTAAAAAATTTTAATAACAAATAATTTTCTATAGAAAAAATTTTGAACAATAAAAAATTTTGTGATAACGAATTTGTTTTGAGGAAAACTTTGTTAAGACCCTTACAGTTTCTACACCCCTGATCTGAATTTTTGTTGCCAATGAGACAAATAATTATAATTATTTATGCAACACAAAAGTCAAAGTTGAGGATTATGATGATGATGACGAAGTTGATGAAAACTAACACTTCAATGAAGTTTCGTCTGTTGTTTGCTAATGCTCCAGTTGTTATTCGTTTGCAACATTTATGCAATCAAAATGCAAATTATGCAAAATTGACAAAACTGAGTGAATACAAAGAACCAAATTTTGGTATGAATGTGTTAGGTGGAAATATTAATAATAAACAACAATACTAACAATAAGGCAAGCTTATTCTTGTTTAAAAAAGCCAATATCTCAAATATAAAGTAGATCCAAAACGGCTTAAAGTTATGTGTGTGTCATTACTTTTGATTTACTCAACAATTCTAATATATACATGCATTTGTATAGCGTATGAAAGAGCTTCTAATATCTGCTGCATATATTCAGGAGCAATCAAGTATCAACCCTCCTTTTGCCGTTGCATAAAGTCGACTTCGTGTTAATGTTTATATAATTTGCTCTGCCATCGCCTATTGATGTTTTCACTAAAAGTCACGCTTTCTAATTTAATATTAGTTTCATTAATATTCAATGTTGTATTGCTGAGATTCTAGCAAATAGATCGATTTTAAATTATGAAATTTATGCAGTCACCTTTTGCCACACACATCCTACAATTTGTATTAAAACATGAATTGCAAACATATTCCGATATCTAATTAAGTTAATTGAAAAATTAAATTGAAGTCATTTACATAAAATTTACTAACAAAATATAGCCAGATTTTAGTTTAAGGTAAATTTTCCGAAAATATATGGAATAATGTATTAATAAATATTTTTCTTCATGAAAATATTTTAGGAAAATATGAAAATTTTTTAATGACAAATTTTTCTATAAGAGATTTTCAGTGAAAAATTTTAAGGAAAATATTATATATAAAAATTTCTATATATAGAAATTTTCGTATATAATTTTTTTTTAATTTTCTATAAAAAATTATTTACCTAGAAAATTTCCATACAAAAAATTTTCATACAGAGAATTTTCAAACAGAAAATTTTCATATGAAAAACTTTCATACAGAAAATTTTCATATAAAAATTTTTTTATGAAAAATACTTATATAGAAAATTATCTATAAAAATTTTTATATAAAAAATTTTCATAGAAACTACAACAAAAACCACAACTTTCAAAATGATCCCAAATATCAAGTATTTTCTCGATTGGACGCATATTTTAGAAACTACAGCCAATTTTGTATTTTTCGTACAAAAAAATCAATATTTTCAAAATGATCCCAAAAATCAAGTATTTTCTCGATTTGACGCATATTTAAGAAACTACAGCCAATTTTATGTTTTTGGTACAAAAAATTAAAATTTTCAAAATGATCCCAAATATCAAGTATTTTCTTAATTGGACGCATATTTAAGAAACTACAGCCAATTTTAGGTTTTTTAGTACAAAAAATCAAAATTTTCAAAATGATCCCAAATATCAAGTATTTTCTCAATTGGACGCATATTTAAGAAACAACAGCCAATTTTAGGTTTTTGGTACAGAATTTTCAAAATGATCCCAAAAATCAAGTATTTTCTCGATTAGACGCATATTTAAGAAACTACAGCCAATTTTATGTTTTTCGTACAAAATTTTCAAAATGATCCCAAAAATCAAGTATTTTCTCGATTGGACGCATATTTAAGAAACTACAGCCATTTTTTTGTTTTTGTGCAAAAAATCAAAATTTTATGTTTTTGGTGCTAAAAATCAAAATTTTCAAAATGATCCCAAATATCAAGTATTTTCTCAATTGGACGCATATTTAAAAAACTACAGCCAATTTTATGTTTTTCGTACAAAAAATCAAATTTTCAAAATGATCCCAAAAATCAAGTATTTTCTGATTGGACGCATATTTAAGAAACTACAGCCAATTTTAGGTTTTTTAGTACAAAAAATTAAAATTTTCAAAATGATCCCAAATATCAAGTATTTTCTTGATTGGACGCATATTTAAGAAACTACAGCCAATTTTATGTTTTTCGTACAAAAAATCGAAATTTTCAAAATGATCCCAAAAATCAAGTATTTTCTCGATTGGACGCATATTTAAGAAACTACAGCCAATTTTATGTTTTTCGTACAAAAAATCTAAATTTTCAGAATGATCCAAAAAATTAAGTATTTTCTTGATTGGATGCATATTTAAGAAACTACAGCCAATTTTATGTTTTTGGTGCAAAAAATTGAAATTTTCAAAATGATCCCAAAAATCAAGTATTTTCTCGATTGGACGCATATTTAAGAAACTACATCCAATTTTATATTTTTGGTACAAAAAATCAATATTTTCAAAATGATCCCAAAAATCAAGTATTTTCTCGATTGGACGCATATTTAAGAAACTACAGCCAATTTTATGTTTTTGGTGCAAAAAATCGAAATTTTCAAAATGATCCCAAAAATCAAGTATTTTCTCGATTGGACGCATATTTAAGAAACTACATCCAATTTTATATTTTTGGTACAAAAAATCAATATTTTCAAAATGATCCCAAAAATCAAGTATTTTCTCGATTGGACGCATATTTAAGAAACTACAGCCAATTTTATGTTTTTCGTACAAAAAATCAAAATTTTCGAAAAGATCCCAAATATCAAGTATTTTCTTGATTGGACGCATATTTAAGAAACTACAGCCAATTTTATGTTTTTCGTACGAAATTTTCAAAATGATCCCAAAAATCAAGTATTTTCTCGATTGGACGCATATTTAAGAAACTACAGCCAATTTTATGTCTTTCGTACAAAAAATCAAAATTTTCGAAATGATCCCAAATATCAAGTATTTTCTCGATTTTACGCATTTTTAAGAAACTACAGCCAATTTTATGTTTTTCGTACAAAAAATCTATTTTTCAAAATGATCCCAAAAATCAAGTATTTTCTCGATTGGACGCATATTTAAGAAACTACAGCCAATTTTATGTTTTTGGTGCAAAAAATCGAAATTTTCAAAATGATCCCAAAAATCAAGTATTTTCTCGATTGGACGCATATTTAAGAAACTACATCCAATTTTATATTTTTGGTACAAAAAATCAATATTTTCAAAATGATCCCAAAAATCAAGTATTTTCTCGATTGGACGCATATTTAAGAAACTACAGCCAATTTTATGTTTTTCGTACAAAAAATCAAAATTTTCGAAAAGATCCCAAATATCAAGTATTTTCTTGATTGGACGCATATTTAAGAAACTACAGCCAATTTTATGTTTTTCGTACGAAATTTTCAAAATGATCCCAAAAATCAAGTATTTTCTCGATTGGACGCATATTTAAGAAACTACAGCCAATTTTATGTCTTTCGTACAAAAAATCAAAATTTTCGAAATGATCCCAAATATCAAGTATTTTCTCGATTTTACGCATTTTTAAGAAACTACAGCCAATTTTATATTTTTCGTACAAAAAATCTGTTTTTCAAAATGATCCCAAAAATCAAGTATTTTCTCGATTGGACGCATATTTAAGAAACTACAGCCAATTTTATGTTTTTGGTGCAAAAAATCGATATTTTCAAAATGATCCCAAAAATCAAGTATTTTCTCGATTGGACGCATATTTAAGAAACTACATCCAATTTTATATTTTTGGTACAAAAAATCAATATTTTCAAAATGATCCCAAAAATCAAGTATTTTCTCGATTGGACGCATATTTAAGAAACTACAGCCAATTTTATGTTTTTCGTACAAAAAATCAAAATTTTCGAAAAGATCCCAAATATCAAGTATTTTCTTGATTGGACGCATATTTAAGAAACTACAGCCAATTTTATGTTTTTCGTACAAAATTTTCAAAATGATCCCAAAAATCAAGTATTTTCTTGATTTGACGCATATTTAAGAAATTACAGCCAATTTTATGTTTTTCGTACAAAAAATCAAAATTTTCAAAATGATCCCAAATATCAAGTATTTGCTCGATTGGACGCATATGTAAGAAACTACAGCCAATTTTAGGTTTTTGGTACAAAAAATTCTTTACAAAATGAACAAAAATATTGTCAGAAAAACATTTATTTCAGCTTTAAGAAAACTTTAAACACAATTTATACTGAAATCAATAAAAGTTTTTCTGAGTATTGACATTAAGAAAAGTATCTATTTAATTAGCAATTTACTTTTATTTTTCAATATCACTCAATTCCTTTAACTTATATCAACAATTTATGGTTAATTATCTTGTATATTTCTAAATAATTTGAACACTCAAATCTAAAAAAATTTTATTACAACTTTAAATCGAAAAACTTTTGTATTTCAACAAATATCTATATATATTTCAATTAATTAATTTGAAAATATTGCAGCAAGTTCCGACTATTTCGTGTTCTTTTCTTTTTGCTTCTTTTCTGAAGACGAACAAATTTGGCTCTAACTTTGGCGTCCCTCCCACAGTAAAAGGCAGCCAACCAAGAAACACTCAACCAAAAAGTAAACTTTTACCGTTTGACCACAAAAAGTCCAAGAGAAAATGGGAAAAAATAAAATTGAAAGAAGCTGTAAAAATTTTTAAACTAAATTTTTTTTTAATTTTTAAATGAATTTACTCTAGAAGAAGATCGAAAAATGGGAAATAAAACTTAAAGTTTATTATGGAAGAAAGAATAAAGAAAACGGTTATGAAGAATGAGTCTCATTTTCGATATAAAAACCTTATATAGAGAATTTTTGTATGTGTTTTTAGTAACG